>JAOEGS010006319.1:0-16275 GCA_025447755.1 Corythornis vintsioides | reverse complement strand
TGCTGAAGTCCTGCTGCCACCTCACTGACACTGATACTAAGCATGTAAGAAATTGTTACTCCATCTGTTGGTGACTGAATGCCCTTTATAGCCTTACATCTTGTCTAACCATGGGTATTTGGAGGGGTTCCACAGCATGGGCTGTGTGGTTGCAGTTTTGCCTCCTTGGAGTTGCCTTCTGCCTGCCTCGTGAACCACTGCCTCTGCTCCTCTGCCCTGCCAGCCTGCTGGAGGGAAGAGTGGGAGCTGCAACTGGAGGAACTGGTGCAAAAAGATGTGCAACAGGCAAGGGAGAGGATAGCAGGAGCCTCCTGAAATAGGCTCAAGGAGCAGGAGGGACAAATATTACTGCAAAGCATGGTGGGGGTAAAGTAAAGCCAGCCTCCTAAAATAGAAGGCTGGAGATGGCGGAAAAATGAATTCCTTTATTAGTGTGTAACGTGTTTGTAGAGCAGCTTCATTCTTGTGTGGTGAGATTGGCTGATTCTGTCAGAGAATGAAAGGGGAATGGGCTGTAATAGCTGAAGTTGAGGAGTAAAGAATTTGGATCACTTTCTGGTCATTCTGGTGATGACACTGGGAGCTCTGGTTTTCCTTCTGTCCCCATTCCCCAGTGTAATCAGAGTGGCCCCACGGTCAAGCAGGGAGAGGACTTAAAGGCTTTGTTTTGCTTCAAACTGATTCCTTCTATAATTGTTACCAAATCTTACAGTCCCTGAGTCTGGATATTAATTTTCTGAAATCTAAGTGGTTTAATTCTCATTTCTGGCTACTTTGGAAAACTTCAATATACTTGTATGTGGTATTTTGATTATTTTATACACTTAATTTCTATCTTAGCAGAGGCCTAAGGATGCAAAAACTCAATGGAATGGTGCCAGTTCTCATTGCCCTGCACAAGCAGATCCTTCAATGTGAGTGTAGGCTGTGGTGGTCTCTGTGAGGACACCACCCTTTGGTCTCTTTCTTGCTGCCATGTTTTCATGCTTGCCCATGCGATGGTGAGTAGCAGGATGTGTCTAAGAGGAAAGAAATGGCCTTGAGCTTTCCCAGGCCAGCATTGTCCTGGTCTGTGGGTGCTAAAGCAGAGCAGGGTGAGGGTTGGACCAGGTTGGCCAGGGGCCTCTGTGCCACTCCACCTGTGTTGGCTGCTCTGACCAGTGTGTTGCTGCCTGAAATAGGTGTGGGGGAGGCATTTTAGGATAACTGAGCTGTCAGTCCCTACCTCTGCATGGATGTCTGGGGCTGTGCCCTAGTGAGGGCATTCAGTCTTGGAGGAGCTTGGCCATGTGTGCGGGATGACCTTCTAACCTCATGATTTTGTGTGTACCTTATCTTCTGTACGATTGTCCCCTCAAAGCAACACCAAGTGGAGTCTCTATCTACTTACAGTTCTCTTCTACCATGTTTAGCAGGTTAGTGTGTTTATGATGCTGTCTATGGCACCTTGACTACTACTGCAGCATTTTGATGCTCTCTTCCTGAGGTAACTGTCTAGGCTGGATTCTGACTGTGCTCACAAGGAGCTGTTCTGGGTTTAGGTAGCAGGTATTGTAAAGTCAAATCCATCTCGAGGCAGGATGAATATTATGCTTAGCTGAAAAGCATACACTTAACTGTAGAATAGAGAATGCAACCCCTGAGCTCTGGAAACATGATAAATTGAGTTGATTAGTGTTGGGAAAACAGTATGGTTTTGGTTATTACAAAAAATGTGAAAACAAAACTTGCCATGAAAATAGCAACAACTGTTACTCTGGTGCAGACAAAATCAACATTGGTAAGTAGGGGAAAAAAAATGAAATGCATGTTCAGAAAACAGATCAATAGAAACGAAAGCTTATGCAAGTGGTAAGAAGTGACTCATCTGTGCTTCCAGTCCCACTGCAGTGTTCCAAAAGGCCTCCCAGAATTAGTATGTAGAGTGTTTGTAAGCTGAAGTCTGTTTGAGTGTAAAATTCAGCACCAGGCAGCTAGCACAGAGGATTTTATTCCTCTGTTCTATTTGGGGTTATCCCTAAATGGATGACCACTGGGATCAGGTAGTCTATAAATAGCCACTGAAGGTTCCTGGCCTGTGACCTAACTTGTGACTCTCCCTCTCGCATGGCATTCACTGGTGTGTGTGTGTGTGTGTGTGTGTGTGTGTGTGTGTGTGTGTGTGTGTGTGTGTGTTCGTTCAGTGGCTGTGCAGTGTACTGAGAGCTGTTGGCACCACGTGGCTGTGCCCACCACCAGAGCCAGCCCCTGCCTGCCAGGCTAGGGAGGGCTCCTGTACCCCTGTCTGCAGTAGTGTGGCTCTGCAGCTGGGGGTACTGGTGTCTCCAAGCTGCCCCTCTAACTCAGACACAGCTGCTGTGAGTCTGCTCCCACAGCTCCTTCTAAGCTGTGGCTTGCTCCTTAACAGCCTTCAGGGTCTATTCCAAGCACATTCAGAAAGCTTTAACTTATTTTTCTTCAGTGTTTTTTGACATCATTATGCTGTTAGTCATGGAATACTATTTTTTCTGAATAGCTAAACCACCAAGTATTACAGTGAGAAGAATCTTCACATTCTTAACACCGTGCTCCTAGGATGCTTCTCTTGTTGTTCTAATGCAGTGATGCATAAATTGAATTGTTTGTGTGATGCTTTTCCTCCCTCACTTCCCAGAGTAACAGTGAAAGTTTCTTGAAACTCTGGGTATAGGCTTTGCAATGAGGTGGTACCAGGAAAGATATGAGCTAACTGCCATGGGTGGGAGAAGAGTGGTTGGAAAATCTAATGGAAATAGTCTGCTCTGCTGCTGCTGGAAAATATAAGCATGGACAATCAAGTGTTATTTGCTACTTGACTGCTGTGGTTAGATGGGGCTGCTCATGAGGGAAAGTATATGTTGAATAGTTCATGGTGGCAAGAGGGCTATTTATGTGGGAAGTGTCTTGGAGCAGAACAAAATGCTGCAAACAATCTTGCTGTGCCATCACCCTTGCCAAGACAAAACAAATCCTGCCTGTTTATCAGTGTTGCCTCCTCTTGATGAAAAGTAGCATTCCTTTCCAAATGTGGGGTGAGAAACAAAGCAGCAATCTGCATAACACCCGTGGGCACTGCTGGGCACTGAGCTCTTGTGTTCAGGGCAAGATCAGGGCTGACACCAAGGCCAGGTAGGGATGAAAGCAAACGTGGATTCTGGACCTTTCTGCCTTAGCTGTGTCCTGGTGTGGCTGCCACTGCTGCTAACAAAAGCATTGTGTCTTCTGCCCCTTTGGTCTGTGCTTGCCCAGGGCATGGAGCATCTCTGCCCCCTTTGACATTTGGGTTGGAACAGAACTCTGGGCCCACTGGGCCTCTTCCTCAGCAGTCACCACAGGCTGGTTGTCTGGTCCTGTGGCTCAGGACATTCAGCCCTTGGATGCTCTGACCTCTCCTTGGGCAAGTAAAAGTCAGTGCAGGTGTTCTTAGTAAGACTGTGTGTTTCATGTTTTCTCCTCAAAGTGCTTTGGAAACAACAGGCAGTGCATCTTCTCTGAGCTTTGCTTTAGAACTGACAAGTTGAAATTCCTAAAGGAGGAAGCCTGGGTAAGAAGGCCCCAGATTCACCCTTGGTATCTCCATGGCACATCTAATAAGGTCCTGGTGTGTCAGGATGTTCTGTACTCAGCCTGAGTGTGGATAAAATGTTCTCAGTACAGGAAGCCCAAGTGTTGTCTGCCGAGGAGAGCCAGCAAACTGACAGATCACACTGTGCTGGCACAGCCATCAGTACATCTCTGCTGGGTCTAGATATGACAGCTTTTCATTAAGTTTATTATTTCCCAGAAAGTTCACACAGGAAGGCTCAAACCTCTTTTCCCCCTGTGCTAAGGGCTCCCAATAGCTTATGGCTCTGGCTGTACTCTTGTGTTTTTCTGCTGTTTACCCCTCTGTCAGTTTGGACAGTGAAAGAAAGTTATTGGCTTACAGTGCCTTCATAGCCCACTGCTGTTTTCTGTGATTCTATAGCAACTAAAATCCTTGACGAGGATGTGGGAATTTTCTGTCCCATTTTTTTGACAAATCTGTCACTTGTTGCCTACTCATTCCCTTGTTGCTGCCTACGTAGCCTCCAGCTCGACCCTGGGAAGCAATGGAGAACTCGGAGGCGAGGCAGAGCTTGCTGGTTAGTACTGACATTTAGAAGCTGGGGGTGTGTTACACAACTCACTGGCTTTGTGGGGAGCAGCTTATGACACTTCTCCTTCCCCCTGCCCCTCACTCCTATCCCTGCCCTGTGCTTCATCATTGCTTCTCAGTCTTACCAGTAAGATTTCTTAAATAACTTTCTTGATGCTGTACTTCTGAGAGAGATGGTGGCAGCAGGAGCTTACATCTGCCATGCCAAACAAGCTCAGGCATGTGGATCCAGGGGTGCAAGATGGCAAGCTGCTCTGTTCTGAGCTCCCTCAAGCTCTTGGAGGCCCATCGTGCCAAGCCCAGTCAGTACATGCTCGTGCCTGGTGACCCCTGGTAACTGCACATGACCCAGCCTGCTAGCAGAGGAGAGGTGATGGATGAAAGGACTGGATGGGCTGGTTGGACAGTCCCTGCATGCTGACCTGCACATCACCCAGTAGCTAGCTGTCCTGCTGCCCTGCAGGGATACTGATGGCATTACCCTGGAGGTAGGCACTAAAGACACCAATGATCCTGCTAGGATGTGGAAAAGAAACAACCTGTGGGGAGTTTGTCTGGCAAACTGATGGCCTGTAGGAGTGTCCTATGAGTCAGTGTTCAAGCAAAGGGGCTTGCAAGAGGCAACAGTTATGAATTTCAGGATGTTTGAGACTGCCTTTAAGCTACTTGGTGTTTATGAGCAGCTCCACCCTGCAGTAAGTTCTGCAGCCTCACATGCTGTCCCTGCTGGCACTGTAAGAGGTGATGGGGTGTGTTCTGGGGTGCTCACAACTCCCCTGAGGATGGTGCTGCCTTAGGGTTATAGGCATCAAAGCAGGGTCTCTGTACAGGCCTTTGGCATTATTTCATTGGCTATAGGAAGGTTACACACTCACACGAGGCTCTTCCAGGCCTTGTTGGAAAAGTCTTCACAGACTATTTCCAGCCAGGTTTTCCTGCTGCAGAGCTTTCCACGTTTTTGCTGCTTTCAGTTGTTTGCCTGTTTGAATGTCCCATCTAGTGCAACACTAAACAAGTGAGCAAACAGAGCTGTGGCTCTCAGGAGAGAATATATCTTGGGGGAGAAGCTGAATTACTAATATTCCTATAAACTGTTTCTTCAGGGTTGTGTAATGATCTTGGGAATGTGGCAATAAGATGTTGAAATGGGGAGCGGACTTAGAGGAGTAGAAATGGAAGGAAGCCAAGCTAAAATACACAGCAAGTCTTTTCCAGAGAAAGGTCAGCAGTGATCCAAGTGTATTCCCACAAAATGGAAGTTCAGAAGGGAACTGTAAGCTGTGGAAAATGTTACACACTCAACTTCTGTTACGAGCCTCAGTCACTCTGAGTTCACTGCAAGAAATAAATGTTCCTAGAGTTTAAAGCCCCTTCTTTTTATTTTCCCTTTTCCTCCGTTGAAATATTTTGGAGATAGGTAGGCTAAAACTAGAAGAAAAAAACATTAACTGTTTTTCTAATGGGAAAATTTAACAAAAGTACTTCAGAGCTTTACACTTACAGCATTTGTCAGGATAAACATTGGTTCCTCCTTAGGAGGAAGGCAGCTCAAGGGAGAAAAGTGTTCTGGAATACATTTCCACTTGGCTTTTGTCTTTGCTTCAGGCTTGAAAATTATTTGCTGCCGGGCTGTTCTCTGCCATCTTTGCCAATATGGACACTGCTTCTCTGAAAGCAGCTGCCCAGGCAGGGCAGGTAGCACCTCTGTGTCTGTGTGGGGGGGAACCCCCTGGCCTGAACCCACCATTTGCTCTCAGCTGATCACTTTCCCCAGGAGCATCATGCAAACAGTCTAGGTGTAGACTTGCACTCCAGCTCAGACTGTCTCTTCCCACCTACCCTTGGCTTGGTATTTGCTGTTTCTGTTCCAGACCTGGAGAAGGATGTGGGTATCTCAGAGCTCAACACTTCCACAGATGTGCACACTGGCCTGATAGAAACTATTCCAGCCTTGCCTTCTCCTGTTAGCCCCGCACAAACAAGCACCTCTTGCCAGCCAGCCAACCCCCTGGTGTTAATCTTTCAGCAGGAGAGGGGATGTTTTTGTTTGCTTTGTGTATATGTATATACCCTATTTGTTTTGAGTTGCCCAGTGTCCTAGTGGCTCCCCAGCAACCTGTCTGCAGAATAGTATCAGTGATCCCTTAGTGACTCCCTGTGCTTGCTCAGTCCCCTAAGCCATCTCTGCAAGTAGGTCTCCAGGAAGAAGACTTTGTGATAATTATTAATATTTAGCTTGCCTTTCATGGTGTAACTCATGTTTGCTGTGCGTGTCTGGTACTAGTGTGGTCTCTGATCACAAACTAGATGCAAGCTGTGGAAGCAGACAGTCTGCTAAGAAAGATCAGAGAACAGCCTGCTCTACAACTGACACTACAGAGAGAAAAGACAACCTGGTGTAGTATTAACAGTGCCAAACTTCTGGCACTGATTATGCTCTAAATCATGAGCTAGACTCCTTAACGTTGTTAATGTTGTAAAAGAGGGGAAGAAACGTCTTCCTAAGGCTGATCTTGAGTGATCCTGGAAATTCTTCTGATTTGAGATGGGGAAATTCCTTTTTGCAAGCTAGTTGTATTGGGATTATCAGCCATGTTGGTGCTCTGGTCCCTGTTCTGTCACCATGGGAGATCAAACCTGTTCTTCAGGTTCATAAAGACCTAAACTGAGGATTTGACATCCAAATTTATCCTGCTAGAGTTACCTGAGCCCTTACCCACCCTGCCCTTTACTGGTTGTTGTACAGCTCTTCTCTCTGGGCTTTTCCCCCATGGAATTAGGTGTGTGATGCCCCATTTCTTGGGTGGCTGCTCAGCCTTGCTGAGGACATGAGAACTGGGACTCTTTGTGAGTCATCCTCCCCAGCCACAGGGAGCTTGGCTTTAACCTTGGTGGAAAGCTCTTGTTCTCCCAACTGTGTGCATTCAGCTTTTGCTCGTGTAGCTGGTTTACAGATACTGTTTTCTGTACCTCTTGGCTATGATCCTAATTTGTTGGTAAAATGCATTGGAGTGAAATGTGAACTAATGCCTCAAACTGCAGCTCCTGAACCTCAAAAAAAACCCAGAAAAACAAAACAGTTTAATTAAAAAATTAAGATATAAAAGTCCTCTTATCTGTTTGGTTTTGTTTTGGGGTAGTTTTGTTTGCTTGTTTTCCCATAGACAAAAAAAAAAAAAGGTATCTTTCATAGGGTGGGAATTATCTGAAAAACTGTTGATAAAATCTTTTTCCAGCTACACAACCCCTCATGAAGTATCCTGTGTCTAAAATGATTTTAGTTTGCACTTCAGACTTGCTTCCAGCTTGCCTTGTTTCAATCTAGAGCCTTGCTGAGCCCCTCCTTGTTGTGGAGGGTCTGGAAATGGCTGTTTGTGGCAGAACAGGCTGCCAAAAAAGGATATGAGAGATCACTGCAGCTGACTGTGAGTTGGGAAGGAACTTTTATGTCAGGAAGCTGTTACCTGTGATTCTCATAGACCTTAAAAAAAAATTTTAAACAAGGCAAGCAAACAAAAAACACATACCAAAAAAACCCCAAACAACAAACAAACCAAAACCACAACAAACCAAACCATACGACAGCTCTTGAGTAAAACAAACAAAACCCAAAACAACAAATCCATAGGTGTGTATGAGCATGTATAATATGGAACAATAACTAAGTATTCTGTCCAAGGTCATGTTAAAAGCAGAAGTGAGTAAAAACCAGTTAACATGTGGGTTTGTTTGTCTTTTTTTTTTTTTTTGTCTGCAGATCCCACCCCTGGTAACACAGAGCTCATGGAACATAAATTGCATGTACTGGGCATTCATGTGGAAAATCTGTATGGCCAAAGCATCCTGATAAACCACAGCTCCTGCTGGCTGAGTTAAGAGGCTGTCTCGAGGGAATGAGGGGTTCACAAATCTCCATGCAGGTGAGTGTAAATATCTTCTCCTTTCATGGTTCGAGCTGTGCTGGTGGTTTTAATTTCCATTTACAACCTTTCACTGGAGTGAAATGAGAGTCTTAGTGCTGCTGGTGGTTCATTAACTCCAGGGTTTTTGCCAGGCCCTTTCCTTGCTGTGGTTTGTCTGGCTGAAATGATGCTGAACCTGCTGCCATGGTGTAAAGGGAAGGTGTGACAGGTGTCAGTTTGCATTGGGAGGGAGATCTCATGGCTCCTGAGTCATGCTGCAAAGCCCAAGGGGGCTTTTCTCTCATTGTTTTCCTCTGTACCAAGCCTTTTCTCAAAGCAAGAATTCTCAACACCCTGAACTTGAGACTTCTATTTACTTTTTCATAATAGTAATGGGTTGGAAATGTTTCTGCATTATGTAATCATAAAATTCTGCTGGTTTGGTGTCTTTCTTTTTAAAACTTAGAAACTAGAACCCTGAGTGCTTTGGTGAATTTATCCCATGAAAATTAGTACAGCCCATAATGAGGAGATGGGATGATGACTGGTTAAAATTAGTTTCCCCCTGAGCTTCTGGAAAAGGATTGCAAAGTGTAATTTATGCAGCAGGGTTTCTAATACACCAGGCTTCAAGAATGTAGTAAAAATATATTAATAATGTAGATCCATGTGGCCGAGGTTAACTGCCTCTGAATTTTTCAAAGGAAAAAAATCCTTTTTGCTTCAGCAAGCTGTGAAGGGCATCTTAAGGGTGAAGTCCAAAAGAGGTATTTCAGCTTGATCAACCCATCCCTTTGGGAAAAAGCTTTTGTCTTCAAGAGCCACCAGAGAATTGTCACAAGCACCTTGTATGTCTGCTGAAGACAAAGCCCAAGCTGGGTCTGCCATGCTGGAGTGTTGCTGTGGTCAGTGGGCCTGGTGTAGGCTGTAAAACAAACATCTGACCTGCATGGGAGACACTGAACAGTGCTGGTGCCAATGCAGCCTGTGGGGCTGAGCTGCTGAGATGGTACCTCACTGATGGCCACCAGGTACTGGCAACAACTGTAGGCTTCAGCCTTCTAAGGCCTTGAACAGCTCACACAAACTGCTTTGTCTCTCACCCAGACAGCTGAGATGGCCTCAGTGCACTCACACAAAGCACAAAATCCCTGGCAGTCACTGCCAACTCCCATGGCTGGTGGGGACCCCTCAACATTCTTCTGGGGTCCCCTTAGTGCTGCCTCTGGTTTGCCCACCTCCCCTGGTCAGGTGGCAGGCACTGCCAGGGCAGTTTGCCCACGTTACTGCAGGCTCAGAGCCACCCAAGGATGAGCAGACAGTAACTCTGTGTAAAGTCCCTCCTATGGGGCAGGGGTGCCATGTGGGGCTGCTAGCAACCACTTTATGACCAATAACATCAGCAGAAAATGATGGTATCACAGCATGCCAGCTATATATCCCAACAGACAGGAGTGTGTGCTTTGCCAGCCTGCTGGAGGGCTTGTGGAGGGAAGTTTTGGAGTTGCAAGCTGTCCTGTTAGCCAGGCCAGGAGACAAACTTGTATTCTGTGCAAGCCTTCTCTGTTTGGAGAGCAGTCATTCTATTTGTTTTAATACTTCGTTTAGCCTTGTGATTTGCTTTCTGGAAATGGCTCAGCAGTCTGAGCATTACCCATGCCAGCCTTCACAAATCTCCCTTGCTCACTCTGGAGGATCAAGGCTTTGCCTTGTGTAAGTTGCCTTTGTGCTACAGGAGTCAGTAACACTCTACCCTTGCACATCTGCTGAGCATCTCATCTATGAGTATTTGCAATAAGATGGCAGGAATATTCCATGGAACAGTTTTTGTTATTCTTCTTCATAGCATCCAAGATAGAGATTTCAAGAACTGCTTCTCATCCTCTGTGCTCAGGAGAGCTGTCTCTGAATGTGACTAGAGAACTGGGCTTCTGGCCAACAAAGCTAATAATTTGGAGAAGGACACCCCAAGCAATGTAAACTGCCCTCACAAAGTTTACGTGTCTAAAATTTCTAATGCTTTTTAATCTTCTCCATCCCTGTGTGCTGCCAACTTTCTCCAACACAATCAAGCTTCCTTTCCATCTAAAAAGAGCTCTCATGTATCTGGCTAGGAGACAGACCATGTAGTTGCTAGCCTGTCTCAAATGGATATATCAGGTAATTACAAGTCTCTGTAAACAATTCACAATCAGCTCAAAGACTTTTGTTTTAATTGTGTGCATGACAAATGAATACATTTAACTTTAATCTATTTCTAGCAGTCTCATAAGCAGCAGAGGAGCTATTATTAAAAACATTGAATTATTCCAAATCCTCTAACCTATGTGTTTGTGAAGAACTCAGCTTTTCCTCTACTTCCTAGATCCTGCTCTTTCTAGCCCTGAGCAGAACATCACAGATCAAGGAGATTGTGATGACACTCTTGTGAAGCAGTACTGAGTGTGCTTGATTTTCTTGGTTCCACCTACACTAACTACCATTCCCAGATATGGTTTTTTTTACTCTTCTTTTGGCTCTCACTCCCCACTGAGTTTTGTGAAGTTCTTCAGAAATCGGCCCATGCAGCAGTTGCCAGAGAAATGCTATTTCTCTCTCAGTTTGGAGCTTGCTATATATATTTTTTTTAGTGTATAATACAGGCATATCTAGGGACTCTGAAAACTCTGAAGCCCTCATTTATATGTTCCTGTAATCCTGTCACTGAGGCATACAGTGTAAACACTGGCTGTATGGTTTCTACTCTCATGAAACCTGGAGTGCCACATCAGCTTTCACCTCAGTCCCATCTGTTTTAAGTGTTGGGTGGTTTTCCTGCAGCATCTCTATGGATCAATCCTCCTTTAGTTTGCTCTGAAAAGCTGCTCCATTTCCCACAGGACCTTTGGGAAGCTAAACCCCAGAGCCATGCAGGAGTTAAAGTGCAGGGCTCTGTTGTATTCAAGACCAGAGCAATCAGCTACAGCAGAGACAGATGCCTCTGGGAGGACCATGTTTTTGATACTGCACATGTGCATAAGCCTCTGCCTGTAGTGCTTTTCTATGCCCTGGTTCACTGCCTTTGCAGGAACTTGCAATACTCTTCTTGTTGGCACCAGTGCCCTATTTCTAAGACTTTTATTACAGAGGATTGCAACAGGTGATAGTCCCAGGCATGTTGCCCTGCAGGTTAATGCTCCCTACCTGTGCAAACTTAGTGGGTGTTTAAATGTCATTTTAACAATATTGATGGTTTTCCATGACAGCTTAGTTGTAATTCCCTGGTTATGAAGTAGTAACATTCAAATCATAGCTGTCACAAAACATAATAAATAGTGATCCATGTCTGTCATTACCCTCAGGTAGTTTGTCAGAGGTATTAAATGTAGAGGTTATGCATGAGATCTTCTATTCTTTAAGGAGATCTGGATAAGTGACAGGAGTAATGCAGAGCCACTACCCAGAGTACACATTAATCAGTGTAGTCATGTCCTGCTTGTAATACTCATCTAAATCCAACATAAGTTGGATACAGTGGATGTATCTAGCTCTTGAATCCTGATATTTTTTTTCCTTTCCATAGCAGAAGTGTCTTTTATTTGGAATATGTGTGTTTTGAACTGGTCTTGGGTATGTTCTTTTCTTTGACAGGCTGATGTAAAAATGTTAGGTTTCCTGCAGCCACATCAGTTTCTCGAGCATCTGGATATTGTGCAGTTTGCTCCCCTGTGTGCTCCTTACCCCTGCAGGGCTGGGCTGGTCACACACTCAGAATAAGGACCCTGAGTTGCCCGTGCTGCTTGCTGTCTAAGGGCCTTCCCAGCAAGATCTGATGGGTGCATTCTATATGGCTAATTAATCTATTTCTTCTGTGTTTAAACTCAGCAAGCTTTATAAAGTTCTAGATTTCTGATCCCCATCAAAAGACTGACATTAGATAATGCAGTGAAAGAGAAGATGCTTTTTTTCTTTGATCCAGAGTTTGAACTGCAATGTAAACCAGATGGAAAATACCTAGCAGATGATTTTCCCTGACCATTGAGAGCCATCAATCTGCTCAGGTGAGCTCAGAGAGCTCTTGAACAGCTACAGCACATTGACAAAAGGATATGGACTGAGAATGTTACTGTTCAAACACAGTGGCTGCATGGAAATGATCTGATGGTACAGCCATCATATTGTCTGAGGAAAGGCTGAACTGTGGGAATGACCTTTCAGAGGCAGTATGGATCTGAGACAGGGTGCCTGGGGCCTGGGAATGGGAAAGCTGTGGAATTCATAGTTTGACATACTTTTTTTTTGCCCTGAACACTGTAGGCAACTTGGTGCTCCAATGTCTGCTGTACTTCATAATTTTGTCTCATCCTACTGCAAACAATTTTAATAAAATGTGTATTAAATTAATCCCAGTTTTACTGAAACAGTTTCAAAAGAACATAAAACAAATTGTAAACTGAAGTGGAACAATCCTGAAATACAATAAGCTTGTAACAGGCTGTTTATCAGACACATATGTTCCACCTTGAGGTTTTATGTGCTGAATAGATTTGGTACAGATACATCTATACTCCAGAAAAAAACCACTGGTAGAGAGGCAGAAATATAGCAATATGTAAATAGGCTTTGTAAAGGCTTAAATCACCAACCAAGCATTCTCTCCACTGTCTCCCTTTCAGCCTGGCAGACACTGGCATGGATTCTTTACTTTCTCAGCACTCTGGTTATTTTGGTTATTCTGAAATCTGTGGCAGTATTCTCCTTGTGTCCTCATTCAACAAGGAGGAGCCAAGTCTTGGACTGCTTTGTTCCAGGGTCTCATATACCCCTTCCACCTCCTCAGATCAGGCCTGCTGAGGCATTCACCTGCAATGGCACATCTCTCGAGAGAGTTTTGTCAACCTGGAGTAAAGGGCTGCTTGCTCCCAAGTGGCTGATGCTGCCCTGTCTCTGCTGGAGCTGTCTGTCACTTTCTTCTTAAAGCTGTTGGTCTCAGGTGACTGGCAGAGGGAGGTGACCACTGTTTTAGCAGAGGAGTCCCTGGAGGAAAGCAGACTGTAGGCTTATGTTGCTGCAATTCCACTCTTTTCAATGGATTTATGACAATACTGGCATGAGCCAGAGCTGGAAAAGATTTGGGGCCAGACATGATCAGAGTGAAAACAGTTCTATCAAATGCTTTCTGTGGTGTGGCTGTTTGTGGCAGGCAGCACACAGACCCTGCCACAGGTAGGCAGATATAACACTGCCATGCTTGGCACTTGTGGGTGGCATCTGCTGTCTCTGCAGCAAGAAAATCTTTGCTTTTTGAGTCCAACTCTGTAGAAAGCTTTTTCACCAGGAATGGCTGCTGCACCCTTAGTTAAACCTGTCAGTGTGGGGAGAGCTGCATTCCCACATACAAGCCCTTTGGTAGCTCATCTGCCTTTAAAGTCATCTTGGCATTTATTTTGACGACTCATTTATGATGTGAACATGGGTGTTCTTAAAGCTGTTGTTCTGGGCTCTTTAAAATTCCCATCACTGTATGGATTGCAGAGTTTGACCTTCTCTAAGAAATTAAATGTCTCCTGCTTATGCCCTAACAGATATTTAAGAAAGCAGTCTGTATTCCAGTAAACCCTGTTCTGCTTAAGTAGATGCAAATGACTCTCTAGCAGGTGGCTTAGTGATCCAGTATAGCCAGCATTTGCATACGTATTTTGAGCTAAGTTACTGCTTCGTGACTGCTCCTGTCCTTGGGAGTGAGTTACAGATCTGAAGATGCTGCACACAAATGTGGGACTTGGTTCTCAAACAGTGCCAGCCAACTGCTCTATTAGACTGAGCAAACACTTTAGAAACTTCCTCAGGCCTTTAGAGAACAAAAATAATAGTGACGGGAATGTATAAGCTTTCCAGAAAAAGACAAGGGTAAAGCTTAGAGCTGAAAAAAGCTGAGGCCCCTATTTCTCACTGACGTGCTGAGTGACAGGAGTGATGCCACCAACCCACTGGAAGAGAAGGCAGCAGCATCTAGTCATCTTCTGTGAATGCTCATATCTGCTTGGGTAGAAAAAGTTACTTCTGAACAATAAGAAAGGATTCTAAACAAGGTTAACTTGAATTCCAGTCACTGTTGCAGTTGTTACAAAACTGCAGTGCAAACTGGGGACTGCTTTGCCCAGGGGTTTAAATTAAAGAGTTAAATTTGCCAGGAATTTAATCCATGCTGGGATTACATCAGAAAATCTCCATTTGTTGATTTATTTTTCTTGTGCAAAATCCAGGTATTCCTGAGTATATATTTTTTTAATATAACTTTGGCAGCACGTGCCAAGAAGCAGAGATTTTCAGTGCAGTGGAACCTCAGTAGAAAGTCTGTTTGTCCCGGAGTGGCACGTTGCTTCATGACCCTTCACAGATGCTTTGTGGATTTGTCATCCCCAGCCACAGAGCTGCTTTTGTGGGGATGTGGAAACAGCTCTGTGCTTGCAGAGCTGCTGGTGACATGACTCATGGTCCCACTGGGACCAGTGCAGTGGCTGGAAGAGGGTGGAATTTTTGTTTTTCTTTGGCAGTGTGTTGTGGTAACAAAGCAGAGAAATGGCAATAACTGCTTTCTCTCCCTCCAACAAGTGGTAAAAGTCTTAACATATTCACAGGAAAAATATGAGTGATCTGTAGTAAGGATTTATTACTTTACCAGTTACTTGAATTTCTCCCTCAAGATTGCACAAAGGGCAGTTAAAGGGGTTTTTTTTTCTCACTCACAGAGAAGGTTCTGTCAAAGCCAGGTAACAAAAAGCAAATTCAAAACAAATGACAACATTGTGAAAGAATCTTCACTTGAGTCCTCACAAAATCATCTAGTTTATCAAGGAAACCATAGTCTGGAAATTATTATCTAAGATGTTTATTGTTTTTAATATCCAGTAAGTGTTTTTCAGATATTTGCCCTAGAAAATAAGGGAAGCATTCCTTTAAGTGCCCTTTGGACATTATGGAGCCACCTTTATCCTCATCTTAAGGACAGCAGGCACCCTTTGGGCCAGCCAGCTGAGACTTTGAAGAGCTTCTCTTGACGCTCAGGTTGTAGGACAGAAGAGCAGGTCAAGCCCCTGTTCCGGGCTGTAGAAACCTAGATGAGGACAGAGAGCTGGGCTGGGGGGTGGAGAGACATCTTTGGATCTCACTGCATGTCTTTAGTGCCTGAAGCTCACCCTTACAGTATCCCTCCAGAGCACAGAATATAGTCTGGTCACAGCCTGCTCCTCAAACCTTTAACATCCTTTTGAAGAGGCAGCAGGCCCAGGGAAGTGGTGGATGTAGGTGCACACCAACCATGGCTGGATTCTCAGGTGCAGAGTCAGCCTCTGATAGTGCTGGCCTGCAGGAGTCAATGCAGTGTCAGCCTGCTGGCCTTTAGCAGAGAGGTGTCTTGAGAGCAGGATGGCCTCTATTCACCCTGCTGCCCACAGGCACTCCCCACTCAGTCCTTTGAGCTGCTTGTGCAGGAGCCACAGCGGGTGACTGAAGCCCCCAGTCTGGGGAGCTTGGGTGGGGGGTGTTGGAGACCATTTTAGTCCCCTTGCAGCACAGCCATGAACATTCAGGCAGCATCTTGCTTGAAAGAATCTTTAATCCAGCCCAGCTAACGTAAATCTGAGGCTTCCTGCTGGGGCAGTTACTGTGCTGTGTGAATGGGTGGTTGAGGACACCCAGCCATAAACTAAGCACTGGAGCTGCCAGGGCAGGTCAGACAAAAGTCCCTCTGTCGCAGGCACAGCCAAGATGCCAGGATGCATCCAGTGAGAGTTCCCAGGGTGTGTGCTCCAGCTTTCTGGCTGCTGGGGGATGTTCTGTTCCTGCCACACTGTGTCCTGCACCTCCTGGCTTTGCTGTGGTTGCACATAACATGTCATGACAGCGACTCCAGGGATTGTGGCTGGGAATGAGAGCTTTGCTGTGTTTAGAAAGACAGTGGAGGGTGGTTTTGCCTGTGAGCTTGGCATGCAGGTGTCCTGCTCTGTGCCAGGGAAAAGGGGGCAACAGTCAGAGTTCAGCAGGAAAAAACCCAGAGAAGTCATAGGGAAAGAAACATATCTGCATGTCCTGCACCCCCAGACAGCTAGGTGGCTGTCACAGGCAGGGTGTGAGTACTGTGTCCAGTTTTGGGCCCCTGATTACAGGAAGGATGTTGAGATACTGGAACGGGTTCAGAGAAGGGCAACGAAGCTGGTGAAGGGTCTGGAGAGTTTC
>JAOEGS010006318.1:0-12308 GCA_025447755.1 Corythornis vintsioides | reverse complement strand
CCCCCCTCCTACCTGCTTTTTTTTTGAAAATGTGCTTTTTTTTTTTTTTTTCTTTTTTTTTTTTTTTTTTTGTTTTTTTTTCTCCTCCTTTTTTTTTTTCCCTCTTTTTTTTTTTTTTTTTTTTTTCTTTCCCGCATGCTGTTGAACTTGATGTTGACTCCTTTTCTTTTGGGGGGTTTCACATCTCTTTGGCCACTTGTTTTGGTGGGAAAATTTTCTCGCCGGTCTCCGGTGTGAAATTAATTAATCAGGGCCTCTAGATGGCAATGGGACACAAAAGGGGACAGCCCGGGGAAACTCCGGCAAACTCACAAAAGCTACCCCCGAGGTTTAGAGCCCCCGGTCCGGTCCGATCGACTGCCCTGCCCCGTCCCCGAGGTAAGGGGCTGTCGGAGAGACGTTTCGGTGTGTGCAGCTATTTTTTTGGGGGGGGGAGGGGGGAGGAATTATTCTTTCTTTGAAATAAAGGGTGAGCAGGAAGTTGGAGATTTGGGGGTACTGTACCGGTGTGTTGTGTGGGCATCCCCCGTGGTTGGTGCCAGGCTATATGGCAACCGCAAAATAAAATAAAATTTGAAAAAAATTCAGGAAAAAGTGATTTCCCATGTAAAGGGCCGGGGTGAATTCGGCATTTCTGGAGGGAAAAAAAAAATTCATCAAAACAACAAAATCAAACAAAACAAACAACCAATCAAATAAACCTCCTGTTTTATTATTCCACCCCCAAGGAAAAAAAAAATAAAAAAGAAGAAAAAAAAGAAAAAAAGATTAAAAAAAAAAATAAAAGTAACGGGCGTTGTTTTCTGCTGAAGCTCCCGGCTCTGCCCGAGCGGGCACGGCGGGAATTTCCACGCCGTTATTTTCCCGAACGGGGAAATCTCTGCCGTGCGAGGGGGGGAAATGTTTTGCGCCCAGTTTGGACCAGGGTAGTGGTTTGATTTCCAGTCACCCTCTCCCGTATTAGTTTCAGCAGGTGCTGTTTGTCTGTGTCCTCCGACGGGTTTAACAGCGACAGGGGGATAAATAGAAAATTAGATTTTCTTTTGGAGCACTTTGCGGAACAGGGCGGGATTGTTTTTAGAGAGATCAATCTTTGCAAAGCGCTGGGGGCTTTGGGGGAATATTTCTGCACAGGAACAGGCCAAAAATACCAGCGTCAAATCCCCTCACGCTCTTTGTTGCCACCACCACCTTTGGGTGTCAGCGCTCTCAGAAAGCAAAAGAAATGAAATCGGTTAAATCTTTAGTTTCCTCCGACATCGATATTTCCATCCGGGCGGGAATTCAGGTGGATTTGGCCGGGGGTTTGGAGACATCTTTTTCTTGGGGTCGCCCCCCGTTTCCTGGTGCTGGTTGAATTGAGCTGTGAAGCGATGTGCAGGGGAATGAGTCGTTGAATTTTAAATGCAAATAATTCCCAGCGACGACGTTAGAATCAAACGGCGAAAAAAAAATAATAAATTACGGGGTGGGAAAAAGAAAAAGGGAGGAGGAAAAAAATGTTGGTGGGAGGAAAAGGGGGGAAAAAACCCAACTAAAAAACAGCTGAAAAATCCTCTTTCGAGGGGTGCCGGGCCAGGAGACTGGCTCCGTTTGGCGGGGAGCGGCGGCAGCTGCCCGGTGCGATGCTCCGGTGCCCGCGGAGGCTCCGGTGCCCGCGGCACGGAGGAGCTTGGCCGCCTCTTTACCGGTAAAATCAGACAGACAGACAGACAGACAGAGTGTGGGGCTACCCCTCCTCGGAGGTCTTTTCTATTTCTCCGTCAGCAGAGGCCGTGTCCCGGCTTGGCCCCGTTGGGCAGGGCCGGGGCTCCGGGTGAGTGTCCCCCACTCCAGGGTGGAAGGGACCTGGTTGGGGACATCCCACGCCATGCCCGCTGGAGAGACCGGTCCCGGCTGACCGGGCAGGGGTTCCAGCGCCGCCCACCCCCCGCCCCCGCTGCCAGCCTCGCCGGGAAAGTTGCTCCAAGTTGGAACGATGGCGGCGGCTTCTCCTGACGCCTGTTCTCTCTCTTTCCCTCTCCAGGTGATCTTGGCGAAACGGCACCCAGAGAGACTGGCACACCGGACGAGGCGAAGGTAACCGCGGCTCCCCACCGCCCACAAACCTCTTTTCCAAAGGGATGCAGCCGGTTGTACCGGAGGGATGCTGGGACAGGTGCGGGACCAACAGTTAAGAGGCGTTACCATTAACGGTGGGAAGTTACGGGGCTCACCGCGGCATCCCTCGGTGTGATGGGAGAGGGGGGCCGGCGTCTGACCGGACTGGCCGGGTTCGGTTCTCCGGTGGGAACCGGGGCCGCCGCGTCGCTCCGAGCCGCGCTGCCTCCCGCCGATGCGGCCGCCGGTTCCGGCGCCGAGCTCCGTGCTCGCACCGGAGCCCAACATGGCTGCTGTAGTGAAGGTATTTGATTCACACGAGGGTGTAGGCGAGGGGAAGAAGCGGGGATGAGAAGCACCGGCGCCGGAGCCAGCACCCGTGACCACCGGGGAGAGGGGTACAGGCGGGCGACGGCTCAGTAAGTGCCGGGGAGGAACGGGGCCGGGCTAACCCCGCGTAGTTCCCGCCGCGGACACGCGTGGGGCGGCCGCTTTTCCCGTGTCGGTGATGCTAAGCTTTTCCAGCGGACCCTCGGGGCCAGGGAGCCGTGGGGAGAGGGCACCGGCGACCGGAGCGGGTGAACCGGGCCCCTGCGGCCGGGCCGGGCCCTGCGCGGCTGCTCTCGGGCCCGGGTGCGGCGGGAGAGAGAGACCGGCGCGGATGCTGCGGAATGGGGAGAACTCTCCGGCTCTTCCCCGTGCCGGGCCTGGGCCAGACGATGCTCCCGGGGTGCTGGAGAAGCTCCGCCAGTCCCGTTCGTTCCCTCGGCAGCAGCTTTGGGGCCGCGGTCGTTGTTGGGGTTTTTAATCTTTGGGGAAGAACCGAGGCCGGGCCCATCCGGGGTTCGGTAACGAAACCCACGAGGGTGGCGGAGAAAAGCCGGGACCGGCGATGCCCCGGGAGGTGTGGATGGCAGCGGGGCCGAGCCTGGCGGGGCCGCTGCCGCCCGGGGCCGGGCAGAAAACGCCTTTCGACGCTCGGCTGCGGAGGTAACGGCACCGGTTCGGCCAAGCTCGGTCCCCCTCTCGGAAGGTAGAGCAGACAACAACTCCCGGAGGGTGTGAGGGGCCACGATCCGTTAATTTGGCAACCGGTTGCCTCTCTGGCACCATCTTCCCGCTCGAACGCTTGGCCGTCCCGCGGTGCAGCGGAGCATCGGGAAAGGAGGGATGATAACGAGAATAATTAATAGCTATAATAACAATTAATTAGTGGCGGCTTGGAAAGAGAAGGACGGAGGAGACGCGACCCGGCACGGCCCCCGGGAGCCTTCAGCACCACGGAGAGCGGCGGGGCCGGTGCCCCGTGCCCGCTGCCGGCGGCAGCATCCTCCGCCCGCACCCCGCGGTGCCACGGCCGCCGCCTGAGGACGGGGCTCCTGCCAAGGGCTCCCCGGTCCTGCGGGTCCCCGAGGCTGGGCAGAAAGCCTTGCTACTCCCCGGGAGCCTCCGGTGCTTGCGGGTTGGCATCTCCTCCAGCGCCGCTTGTGCATCGCGCCCAGGCCTTTCAGACACAGATTTTCGTCTCTTAGATGATATATGTAGATGTAAGTATATAAAAGGGCGGGTGTGGATAGCGGGGGCCGGGACCAATCCGTCCGTCCTCCCCATAACCGAGAGCGCTGTGAGCGGGAACCGGACCTGCTGCCCACCCTGACCTGCTGCTCCCAGTCCTCGCTGGATGCGGAGCCCACCTGGGGCTGCCCAGAGCCGGGACACGGGCACGGCGCTGTGCCCGGAGCCGGTGCCATGCCTAGGCAGACTGGTTGGTCTCGTTTTCCGCTGTTTTCCACCAGAGAACGGTACGACAAACAGGCCCCGGGAGGGCTGCGGAGCCCGGCATGCCAGGGCAAGGCTGGGAGAGGGTCGGGAATGCTAAGGGAGGCTGGGGAGAGCCAGGGTGTTTTGCGGGGGTGTGCACGGGGCCGTGTGCCGGGTCGTGCTGGCATCAGGGTGAGGATGGCCTTCAGTGTGCACACATAGTGTGAACGCTCTTTGGTGTGCATCGGCGCTGGGGGTTTTGCACCAGCGTGTGAACCCGGGTGTGTGCACCGGTGCCCGGGCACCCCTTGGGGGTGGGTGTGTGCACGGGGGGCACAGCCGTGCCCGCCGGGGCGCTCCCGCTGTGAGGCGGCTGGGGGTACCTTGGAAAGGCCGCTGCTTCCCCCTATCCCTGGCCGGTTCTGCTTCACCGTTGCCGGGAGAGCGAAGAGGGTCCCCTTAAACCGGGGTAGGGCCGTCCGGGACCAGCTCTGGGCGGCCGCACGGGGGGGACGTGGAGCCGAACCTCGGCCCCGCGCCCCGGGCTCTGCCCCGCCGCTCCTGTTTGTCCCGGGCCCCGGCGGAGGGGCAGAACCGAGGCCAAACCTGTCGAGAGACCTTGTTACCGCCCAGAATGGTGGGGTGGGGTGGTGTTTGAGACCGGTTTTACTCTCGAGCAGCTGCAAATGTTTTCCTTTGCAAGCGGGGCCCTTGAGCGCAGCGTCGACGGGAGAGTCCGGCAGCTCCCGCCGCCCCTCCGGTCTCTTTCCCGCCCTGGCCACGTCAAATTTAACCCAGCCTTTGCCAGGCAGAGGGGGTGCGGCTCCGCCACAGCCCTACCGGAGCGGGGTTACCTTCGGGGCACCGCCGTCTTCCCGACGGGGCGGGCCGGCTGCTGCGGGAGGCTGGGTCCGGGGAGAGCCCCGGGGCGAGCAGGCGGGCCAGCCCCCGGGGACGGCGGCGGCCGTGCCGAATGGCGCTGCCCCCCCGGGGAGGGGGGGAGGGAGTGACCTCTGCCCCGGCCCCACGCCCGGGCTGTCCCAGCCCCGCCGCCCGGGCTTTGTCCCCGCCGGCCGCCCCGTCCCTCCTCCCGCCTTCCCCCGCCCTTCAGCCATTCCTCCGCCGCCGCCTCTGCCTCAACTTTAGAGGCAGGTCCCGGAGGCGCCGGGGACATCTATCCAGCCTTCATCCCGGGCCGAGCCCCCTCCCTACCCTTCGAGTCTGGGAAGGATGCGGCGACCCGGAGCCGACGGCGACTGCAGGAGCGAGCAGGTACCCCCGTGCCCCGGACCCTTCGCCGGAACCCTTCCCCGACTCCTCTCCCTGATCTCGTTCTCGGGTCCCCTCCTCTAGTCCCGTGTCCTCCCCTCGTCCCCCGCTGTGGGTCGGAGGCAGCTGCTCCGCCGAGTTTCCCTCCGAGCAGCCGCACAGCCAGAGCCTCTCGGCTTGGGTAGTTCCCCAGGACCAGCCCCTGCCGCGGCCCTACCGGTGCCCAGAGCCTCCCGGCCGGGGTACAAAGTCCCTGCGGGCAAGGACGGGGCATCCTCGGAGGATGGAGAGTGTCCTTCCTCCTCGGGAGATTCACAACTCGGACCCCCAAGGATATGAGGTGTCCCTCCTGGGTCTGCAGAGTTCTGCTACTTGGAGCAGGTGCATGAGGAGGAGGAGGGCAGGGCAGGGGTGCGGTGGAACCTCCTGGGGGGTCATTTTGACCGGGCCCATCCCTTCCCCATCTACTCTCATGACTCAGCAGTTCCGTGCTAATAATTTACCGTAATTATCAAGTCGGAGCAGACTCCGGGGTGAGTCTGGGGGAGAATTTGGGGCCGGGAAGGAGACAGGTCCCTGGGATGCAGGATGGATCCTGGGAGAACATCCTGCCCTGCAATGGCCCCTGGGCCGTAGGGGGCTGCACAGGGCTGAGGCTGCTTTAGGGTGCGGGTCTCCTTTGGGATGCAGATACTGAATCAAGGCACTTGGCTGAGCATCGGGGAGTGCTGGGGGTTGAATGTTGGATTCCAAGGCGCCGGGGCAGATTCCTGCTCTCCCACTCAAACCGTTGGGGTTTCTTCATTATTGGCAGCAAAGGGCACACGGATCCTGGTCACCCCGGGGGGCTCTGGCACCAGAGCGAAACACCCCCGGGTACACGGCACAGCTAAGGCCTGTTTTGTAAAGACCTGGGTTGGTTTTTCTCTTTGGTTATCTAGCTGTATGAGTGTATGTGATATCATAAAGCTAGAGAACCGAATGTAAAAACCCGCTCGCTATTCTCCGGGAGAAGAGCCCTGCCCTCCCAGCAGGAGAAGGGCTCAGTGGCCACCAGCCTCCCCGAGGCACTGGCCCTGATGCTTTTGCAAGGCGGAGAGCGGCTGGAAGCCAAACGTGGCTGTGGAGTCGAAATTTCTGTGGGGTTTTGTCTTTAATCATTTTTATTGAGGCCCAGAGCTAGGGCCTGTGCCAGGGTGATTATTTCAACTCCAGCCTGGGGTTCCTCAGGCTACCTACAAACCCAGAACCTTTTGCTTTTTTTTTGTTTTGGTTTGGTTTGGGGTTTTTTCTGCCATAGTTTTAATTTCCATGTCAACAATTAAGCTTGCTTGTGCTGGGTGTGCTGGAGTTAAATGAAATGGGCCCAGCTCAGAAAGAGCCCCCAGAGAAAACCCCGTTTATAACGAAGTAGAAGGAAAGTTGCTTAAATATATTACTGCACACAAATTGTAATTGAGCACAAAGCTGTTTCTGAGGCCAGTTTATCTATTGGGGAAGAGAAATAAATCATCACCGCTCGTCTGTTATTCTGCATCTGTAGGGTGATTGCAGCTTTGTTCTTTGGAGACAGGGACTTAGGAGCATCACTCCCAGGGTGCCTCGATCTCAGCCTTCCCCTTGGTCCCTCCTGGACCTCCCTGTGCTCCCTGACTCCATGGGTTGGGGTGTTGCATGTGTCCAGTTCCCTCCTTCCCTCCTGCTTTCTCTGGCTCCTCTCAGTCCCCGCAGTGCTCGGGGAGAGTCGCCGGTGCAAGGGATGCAGGGTTGAGCTCTGGCTTCCTAGACTGTGTGGAAGGAGGAGTGCTGGATCTGACCCCAGTGCTTGATGCTGGAAGAAGTAAAAGGTTGTAAGTGGTGACCCCAAAGGCTGAGCTTGTGTTTTGAGGTGCAGCTTGGAGTCGGTAGTGAGGAAGGCCCTTCTGCAGCCACATAGTCCAGCCCTGCACTCCTAGACAGCAGCAGGCAGAGGGGTGGCTTTGCACATGGACCTGGGCACCCATGTGATGAAACTATTGTAGGATCAGGCTCTGACTATGCCAGATAGGCACAAGGCAGAGGGTGCAGCAGCCTGAGCAGGATGCCAGAATCAGGGAATTTTTTTCTGCTTGGGTCCTTGGTGCATCAATTCCCTGGCTAGGCTGGCACCAAGAAAGAGAAAGACGAGCATCAGCTCTGAATATTAAAAGCTCAGTGCCCAGATCCCTCGATCCATCAGCTTCTTCCTGGCTTCTATGTGAGCTTGTGTGTCCTCTTCCACCTGATGTTGCTGAAGTCTGCAGCAGAGTAGGAATTTGGGGTGTGAAGTGCAGGGGTGCACCTTAGACAGACACCTTAGTCTTGCTTTGTTCAGGCAGATTCCTTCTCCCCAGTCTCCACGATCCCTGTCACTGATCCTGCCCACCCTGTTTGCACAGACACCTTGGGCTCGGTTTGGGTCTTTTCCTGGTCAGGGAGGATGTGGACCTGATATATGGTGTGGGATAAAGTGGGATTTGCCCCTGTACACTCTAAAGTATGATGTAAAGAGGTGACGGTCCTTTGTGCACACTGTACCCTGCTGAGCCACCCCACCTGAGGCTTGAGGATGGGGATGGGAGCGTGGGTGCTTTAGTTGTGGCCTAATCTCCTGTTTCCTTGGTGGAGATGCAGTTCTCTGAGGGAACATGCCCCATGCAATGGCTGATGCCACCCTGCACTTTGCTTGTGAGGCTGAATGGATGGGGCACTGCACCAGGAGGAAAGAAAACCTTCCTCAGCTCCTCGCTTATCCACCCTGAGCTCCTTCAAGGGATTTCTGTCAGAGTAGGTTTTCCATGCCAGACTTGTTTTGACCATCTCAGGCTCTCCAAGAGCTGGACCAGCTGTGGATTCCATAGCTTTGTGTGTGGGTTTGGGTAGAGGCTGCCTGCTCTGACCTGCCCACGGTTCCGTGGCGCTGGAGGAAGAAGCTGCTGGCAGGCGGGAGAAGCTTTTCAGCAGCAGCAGCAAGGCCACGTGGGGACAGCTGGGAGGATGCAAAGCGGTGGCCAAGCAGCAGCAGGAAGGATGCACCTTGCACAGCATGATGCTGGGTGTCAATCCTGCCCTTGCTGCTCACGGTCCCAGGCTGAAGCCTACCCCAGAATAAACCACCACACACCCTGACATCCCAGCCGGGAGCAGAGGGGGAACCGGTGCAGGGTCTGCCACCCTCGGGAAACCTTCTCCTCCCTCCTGACTACTTGTAAACCATTCAGCAAGCATTTCTTAAAATAGGTTCCACTTTAAGGACTTATCTGCTGAATACCATTAATTTTCTGGGGTTCGTTAAAAGCAAACTTGGTATCATAGCAACTGAATCTATTCCAGGGAAGCAGCCAATTGCACCGCGCGGTGTGTGCAACCGAAGGCGAGAGAAAGGAGCCTTTCAGGTTTATTCTTGGGCTTGTGCCTTTGCAAGTGAAGTTTTAATTTTCCATGTTTTATTCCTTGCAGAATATTTTATAATTTCTCCTGGAAAATCTGCAGGGAGAGGAAAATCACCGTGCTGGCAAATATTTGCCAAATTGCCTTCATTTTGTGCCATCAGCGTGCGGGCAGAGGTGGTGGCAGAGGAATGTGGCATGTTTGGGCTGGATCCCATTTGGCCTCGTGCTTGGGACAGCCAGGTTTGTCCCTCTGGGGTTGATGCTGGAGCTCCCATGTCACCCTCAGAAGCAACACTGAACGTGAGTGTCTTTGGCTGCCCTGGATGGATCTGGGACCGCCCAGTGGGATTGGGGGCTGCTGTAAAGAGGACGCTAATCCCCGTCTCATTTCCCCGGCCTTGCTAAAGAAATAGTCATTATTTTCCTTTTAATCCCATCTCTCTCCTCTTTTCCATTAGGCCCTAAGCTGCAATCTTGTTCCCGGGGGATGTTACGCTGAGGATAATCTCGGGCTCTGGCCCGGCTACTTTGGGGCAGAGGGGGGGTCGTTTACTGCCCTGGGCTGCTGCTGTTGGGCTGGGGCTGAGCCTGGCCAGCCCTGGGTGTTCCTGCCCCTGGTCACCAGTGCTGGGAGAGGAGCTGGACTGAGCACCCTGGTGCTGGCACAGCAGAGTGAGCTGGGGGCAATGGGATGCTCCCCAAAACCCTGGCCCAGCTGTGGAGATGGGAATAGAGAGCTCCTGGCTTGGCTTGGTTGTGAGGATGCTGGGGTGGTGCTGCTGCCCCATGTCAGCTGTGCCAGCTCAGGTGGGCAGGATCTGGCTTTGGGCTTGGCAGTGGGACAGAAGGAGCCCTTTGTGCTGTGGCTGGTGCCACTCGCCCAGCCCTGGTGCTGCTCCCTCCTCCCACCACCACCACCCCAAGCTGGTGATTTTCCAACTTGATAGCAAGGAAGGGAAAGAGTCATTTATGATAAAAAGTATCACTTAAATAGACAGAAAGGTAAAAGCCCCAGACAAAAACATATCCCCGAGCAGGAGAAAATGAAAAACACTGATGTGTTTAACTTTAGGCCATTTAAAAGTAACTATTGAACGGGCATCAGTAAATAACAATCCCTTCCCATCAGTTACATGTCACTGCAGCAGGGAAGCTCCCTCTTATTTACCCAAAGCCAGTGGAGGGCCCGGCCAGCTCTTCAGCTGCTAATTTTTATAGATGTCAGGCTGAAGTCTCTGACCTGGATAAATCAGGTGCTGGCAGTGGAAGGAGCAGTGTGAGAGCCCTCAGCCCTCCTTCAGTGACAGTGAGGAGTGTGTGGGACCCCCACCCATAGGACCCAGCCTGGGGGCATGAGCTGAGACCCCATGTGCAGTGCTGGGTGCCCAGGACACTGGGGTCTGTTCATAGCTCACCATCCCCATGCCAAATGCTGGAGCATTCCTATCTTTCTCCTTTCTTTTTTTTTTTTTTTTTTTTTTTTTTTTTTTTTTTCTTTCCCTTTTTTCTTTTATGGAGAAATTATTATTTATAGTTTAATATCTTCATGTTTCTATGGAAACTCCATGGCTGCGCTGGGTGGAGAAGTCAAAACCAGCCGGGGAAATGGCAATATTTGAAAATGAGAGGAACGGGGCTGGCTCTCCAACCCAAGCAGCTCTTGCCAAAACCTTTCCCTCTCCCCACTCCCTCCTGGAGCAGGGAAAATGCTTTGGCGGGGGGGGGGTCACCAGGTGAGGGTTGGCCAAGTCCCCTCACCGCTGGCACTCATGGGCATCACCCATGCATGGCAACAGCTACAACCCCCAGATGTAGGTCACACAAGTATGTGCATCACCGGGTACACACGTTGCCTTCAAAGATCTTGGGGCTCCTCCCTGCCCCTAACGAACCCCGTGTGGTTGCTCAACACATTTGCATTTCTAAACGGTGAACGTGGGGCACGTGTGTACCAGGGAGGGGACACATACACACCAGGGGACACCCTTCCCTCCCCCCCTCCACACACACACACACACACACACCCCAAACTCCCTCCCCCAGCCTGGCACCAGCACTGGTGCTCATGCGGAAAGAGCAGGGCGGCAGCCGAGACCTTCTCCCCCTAATAGCCGGTGACAGGGACTTGCTAGTGGCGATGTCCCCGCGCCGGGCGCGGAGTGAGGACGGAAGGTGTGCGGGCGTCCCCGCTTTTGTCAGAAAGTATCTATCAGAGCAGCAGGGAAAGGTCAGCGGGAAAAACACGTGGAGAGGCACGAGAAGGGCCCCCGAGGATGCTGGCCCTGTGTCTGTCCGTCCTGCTGCTAATGCCAGGCAGTGATGCACACACCCCACCCCCCCTCCCTGTCAAGGACAGCAGGAGATTAGCTGAAAAAAAATCCCCCAAAAATCAGAACGGTGGGTTTGCCACCTTTGCCTCCTCCTGGCTTTTTTGAGCCTTTGGGGATGGTGTTTTCATGCCTCACTCCGCTGCCACCAGAAATGTATGTATTTATTTTTAATGACAAGCACGATTCCCATGCTATTCTGAGGCTGGAAAACAGGGGAAGATGCTGGGGCTGGCAGTCGGGAGGGGGCTGCTGCCACTGGTTTCAAGGATCAGCCCCCCCTTTTGCTGTGGTGCCTGCAAGGAGAGCAGGACCCCCAGCTCTACTGTCCCTGTAGCTTCCTGGGAGGCTGAGCCCAGACTTTCTCTGCCCTAATTCCCTGGGAAACCAGGCGAGGGCTGATCCTTGTGGGGCTGTTTATTGTTTTCTAGAAATCTTGGATTTCCAAGGAGCTTGGAGAGGATTTGGGGGCATCCCAGCAGCTTGATGTTTGGAAATCTAGGTGCAATGTGCATGAATCTCTCCACCCTGGAGGAATCTCATCATTTCATGTGTTGAGGGCGGGGGGATTTAATGCAGAGTATTTGCTCCTGGTCCATCAAATGCTGTTTGTGGGCATGGCTGGGAACACAGAGGATCTCAGGCTGGTGCTGGGGTGTTTGGTGTCCCCGAGTTGGGTGGTGGACTGAGGTATGGCCACTGGCCATGTGTCCCCTCTGCTTGCCGAGTCTCTGAGTTTGTAAATGGGGGATGGGAGCTGTTAATTCTTGGCTCATTTCTTATATCCAAACTGAAGTGTTTAGATAAAAGGGAAAGATGAGAGGATCTGAGCAGGGAACATTAACACCACCTCGGCTGCCCAGGATGTAAAAAATCCCTGTGGCTCCACATTTCTTCCCCTTTCTTGCCAGACACCCCTTCCAGAGCAGACTTTAGGGATGAAACCCCGCACCAGCTGCAGTCCATAAATCTAAGATGGGCACACGTGTGCTCCTACACATGCCCGGGCTTGCACACGCGTGTGCACACGTGGCCAAGCTGGAGTTGAGCCCGGCTGCTCTGGGAGATGGGGTGCGAGTGGCATTTCAATGCAAACCAGGCGGGAACAATGAGGTGTGTTTTTAAGGGACTGTGAAAAGGGGGATTTTGCTGAAGGACTGAAAAGGCGGCAGGGGGAGGAGGGAGCCGGGCAGCCCCTCCATTAGCTCAGTGCAGCAGCGAGAACAGCTGTGAAAAGAGCCCAGACCTTTTTCCCACGCCCAGAGGAGCGGAGCGAGGGAAGGAGCCCTCCCAGCGAGGTCAGATCCCATCACTAATATATACACAGGCTGTGCCCTCATTCACGTCACCCCGGCGCAGGTTTGTTTAAGGCACACACACACACTGACACTAATTTCTCCTCGCCCTCGCTCCCCCAGCCGGCCCCATTATGGTCCCCGCT
>JAOEGS010006317.1:16572-27207 GCA_025447755.1 Corythornis vintsioides | reverse complement strand
ATGACCAATATATATATATATGTGTGTGTGTGTATATATATATATATATTAGTATATGACCAATACGTTTCAACTACCATTATTTGTCTACAGAACTTCAAAGACTTTTGTCTCAGGGAAAAAAAACCCAACTAAGAAACCAAGCACAATCTAATGGAAAACAGAGAAGAGATTCATAGTTGAATGGGCTCAAATTTTCAGTTTAATATTTCAGGACTGCTGAACAACAAAAACTCAGCAAACTAAAATGAGAATATACCCTGAAGAATCCTAATTCCTTGGCTCAATATGGGATAGTGTTAACTAATTCCTTACTGTGTTCTATAACAGTTAGATATTAGAAAAAAGATGTAAACAATATTAAACTTCACCCTCTGTGTCAAATTTCTTGTCTGTACTATTTTCTATTAGAACTTTAATGTTCTTTTAATTTTCTTTTTTTTTTTCTTGAGCAATATATCATACTTAACTCTGTAACTATCAATCAGTATTCCTCTTAATTGAGGTTAATTTCTTTCAACTTTTCATAAACTTCTCCTTGGAGCACTGAGGGCTCTTGCACCTGCTGAAGAGCTTATTTCACAAACCAGAGGTGTCTTCTTCTCTCAGTTACAAACAGGACCATTCCCAGATTTTGTAAGACACTGTGAAAACATGACCTAAAGTTGTCAGCACACAGCAAACAGAAGAAGGGAAGAACAGAGTGAAAATCACTGATTGACTCTGTACAGAGTCCAAGCACACGCTTTCAGAATGTCTTAGCTACTAGTTGTAATATTAAAGATTGGAAGGAAACTGAAGTACTGGGAATAAAAGATGTGGGAAAATTCCAATATACTGAATTCTTGAATAGTTCATTAAAAGTCTAGTCCCAGCCTAGATGGCTAAAACCCTGTATTCTCTAAATCAGGCTGCAAGGCAGCATATGAAAACCAGACATTCACATTGCTGTTCTTCTGATGTAATACAGTAGTGCCTTAATCAAGCACCCTAAATCCAAGATGTGAGCAAAACTCTGTACTAATCACTACATGAACACTGTTACAAAGATCTCACAACTTCAGACCAGATGGATGGAAAACAACAGGGAAAAAAGGGAAGTGCAGTGTGAAACAGAAGAGAAAGGGGATAAGGGGAAGAGAGGAATTGGGAAGGGGAAACTAGGGGAAGAGAAGGCAGCACGGACAAAAAAGCTAACAGTTAACTAGCAGTTATCTGTTTTATATCCTGGATATTGAGAAGAAAAAAAAAAAGTCTAAAATGGCAGCAATAAACAAATTATGTTTGTCCTCTCAGGTGCAAACTATCCTCTGCCTTCCACTGATTCATCTGAAAACAATTGTGTGGTAGAAAGCTGGTATAATTTAACTATTTAAAAGACTAGCAGCATGCTTCCAAGTAGTACACTTCAAGTGGTCTGCCAGGCTGTCAGCCCTCCCTGAAAGCTGCTAGGCAAAGTGACTGGGACAGGCCAGTAGAGGTAGCATTGTATTACGCGTCTACACGGTGCCTGACAAGGAAGAACAAGTGCATGAGGACTTCCACAAACAGCTGGAAGGAACCTTACTTTCACAAGCCCTGGTCCTTGTGCAACACCAGTCTCCCAGGTAACTCATGAAGGAGCAAAAGGGTAGTGTGTATCAGAATTCTGGAGATTCCTGGAAAGCACTTATGATAAATTCATCACTCAAGTGACAGAGAAGCCAATAAGGAAAGTTGCTCTGCTGGACCTCATAGCCACAAGCAAGGTAAGTCTCACCGGAGAAGTGGAAGTTGAAGGCAGCCTTGGCTGCAGTGACCATGAGATGGTGGAATTAAGGATCCTGAAAGGTAGGAGCAAGCAAAATGCAAGTTCACAGTCCTAAACTTTAGGAGAGTAGCCTCTGGCACCTTCAGGATTCTGCCTGAAAGAATCCCATGGTATAAGGCCTGGAGAGAACAGAGGTCCAAGAAAGTTGCTGCAAACTTGAGTGGTCCATCCCAATGGGCAGGAAGTCAGGCAATCTATGGATAAACCATAAGCTCCTAGTAAATCTCAAACACTAAAAGGAGAATCCTGAATCTATGTGAATCGACCTGAAGATGGGTGTTGTGAAAGATGACTTCCAGAGGCCCATGCAATCTTCAACCACTTGGTCATTTTGTGATTCCATCTCAGTCACATCCTACTGGCGCTGAACACCCACACAGGTTACTAAAGACACCTGTCTCTATGTACAACTGATAGGACTGCTAAATGAGTAACTTGCAGATTTTGAATAACAATTTTGGGGCAAGAGACACACCTTATTCAAAAAAGCTTCTTAAAGACCACCTTGTTCATACAGTTAAAAAAAGAAAAAACAAAAAAAAAAAAAAAAGAAAAAAAAAGAATACACATTCCTGTTAGGAAGGAAGAAAAAAACCCAAAAGTCTACATCCTTCCATCAACATTATACAGCATTACATGTCCACACACAAACAGTAATTTTTATGTCACTGTTTGCTTTGTATATAAGACTATAGGTGGCTAGGAAGAGGAGTAATGGGAACAACTAGGTAACTGGGACAATATCAATCACATGGTGGAACAGAATGCACTAGTACTACTGCTGCTGCTAGGGAACAAATTCTGGAGGCATGAAGAGACTACTTCTGTTCTCAGTTGTCACAGTTATTTTTCAGAAGATACTAATATTCTGGCCCAGGACATCTGAGATAATATTAAACATCTCTCATAGTTGGTGCGTCCTATTTTTTCTTTCCTGTAGCACTACACAATGCAGAGAGTGCAAAGAAATCCAAACAATGTCGTATTGTTGGAGAATCAGAATTTTCACGGTAGCCAGTATGACCAAGCCTGGGAAGGGCTAACAGGCAAAGCAACCACCATTCCTACTATGAATAAGGTGGAGTTTCAATCTGTGGTGTTGTTTGTAGCTTGTGCTACTCCCTATATATTAGAACCACTGATCAATATTATATGAGGTAAAATAAGAAGCAAGCTGTTTACATATAAGTAGCTAAGGAAAAGAATGGGTAAAAACAAGGAAATATTCTCAGTAACACCACCAGTACACCAAGACATTTTTAGGTTCTTCACAAAAATTAACACATATGCAAATGTGAATTTCTACATCCACTAACTCCATGTAGAAAATGCACAATTTAACATGTAATAACATGTCCTGGTTTGAGTGAGAATGGAATAAATTCTATTCAGTTATTTTAGTTTCCAGCTCAGTCTTTTCTAACTAATTGGACTTCTGAAATTAACGGCATATTTTGCAGACAGTCTTCTTCTGGCATTGATAACAGCAGATGATTAGAGTTAGTACCAAGGATTGGTGTGTAGATCAAGGTCACTGATGGATTTTTTGTACCATGTTAGGGGGCTGCAAAAAAGTGAAAGGTTGCACCTTCAGAGAGAAGACAGGACAGGTAACCCTAAACTGACTAACATGGGATTCCATCCTATATACGTCATATTTAGTATAAAGCTGAGGGATCACAAGGTCAAGCTCTTCTTCAATGGTCAGCATTCAAGGAGGACTCTGATCATTCTGCCTTCAGGGAATATCTTTCGTTGTCTCACCACTAAACCATGTCCCTGAACACCAGGTCCACATGCCATTTAAATGCCTCCAGGGATGGCTACACCACCACTGCCCTGGACAGAACATTCCAATGTTTGATAACCTTTTCAAGTGAGAAATGTTTCCTAATATCCAGCCTAAACCTCCCCTGGTGCAGCTTGAATCCATTCCCTCTAGTCCTGTCACACATCACCACGTAGAAGAGGCTGTTCCCCTCCTCACTCCAACCTCCTTTCTGGTAGTGGCAGAGAGTGGCAAGTTCTCCCCTCAGCCTCCTCTTCTCCAGGCTGAACAACCCCAGATGCCTCAGCCACTCATCAAAGGTCTTGTGCTCTGGGCCCTTCACCAGCCTCGTTGCCCTTTTCTGGACACGTTCCAGCACTACTATCCTTATAGTGAGGGGCCCAGGACTCAAAGCAGTGCTCAAGATGTGGCTTTACCAGTGCTGAGTACAGGGGGATGATCACCTGCTTATTCTTGCTGGACATGGTGTTTCTAACACAAGCCATGGGGTTGTTATGATGATACATAACATGTAGGTTATGCACTTGGCCTTGTTGAACTCCATGCAATTAACCTTGGCCCACTGATTAACCTGTCTAGGTCCCTCTGTAAAAGCTTCCCTACCCTCTAGCAGATTGGCACTCTCACCCAGCTTGGTGTCATCTCCAAATTTACTGAGGGTATACACAATCCCCTCATCCAGATTGTTAATAACTTTAGTAAAGAGAACAGGTCCCAGTACTGAACCCTGGGGAACACACTTGTGACTGGATGCCATCCAGATATAGCTTCGCTCGGTACCGATCTTTCGGCCCGGCCAGCCACACAGTCTTCTATCCAGTGGAGAGTGTATTTATCCAAACCATGTGCCATAAGTTTCTGAAGGAGAATGTGGGAGACAATGTCAAAGGCTTTACTAAACTCCAAGTAGACAATGCCGCAGCTCTTCCCTCGTCCACTAGGTGGGTCACCTTGTTGTAGAAGGAGATCGGGTTAGTCTGGCAGGACTTGCCTTTCATAAACTCATAATAACGGGGTCTGATCATCTGGTTATCTTGTATGTGCTGTGTGATAGTACTCAAGATGATCTGCTCCATTCACTTCCCTGGCACCAATGCGAGATGGACAGGTCTGTAGCTCCCAGGACCATCCTTTCAGCTTTTCTTGTAGATGGTTCCTTTTTGCCACTGAGTCCATCATAGGACTTCCCTGATGGCTGCTCCACAGCATCACTGGTGACAGTGATGTAACTGTCATCAATGGGGGTTGGGTTCAATACTGGTTTTGCATATATTTGTATATATTCCATTGTATTATCATTATATTCATTAAAGCTGTTCTGCCTTTTCTAATCTCTAAGTCTCTCCCCCTTATTCCCTTTTTCTTCCCCTTTGAGGAGGGAGGGGGTTTAACAGAGAGCAACTGTATAGAATTAGTGCACAGCCCTGACCGTAAACCTTGATATCAGAATTTTAAAAAAGAAAAATCCATAATGCACTCATGAAACTAGTTTTGCTTATTGTTATTTAAGCATTTCTTTTTTCTAGTATGCAGAAGGGTCAAAATGGGCTTCAACAAGCTATGCTTCATGTAGCATGTAGTTTTTCTGTAACATTAAATAAAAAGTTAAAACTTCTTATCTGTGCTAGGCAAGAAAAAATGAAAAGAACCCCCAAAGCATTATTCATCAAGCGTAAGTGAATAATGAAATAACGAATGTCTATACCCTTGGTCCTTAATCTTACAGCAAATTATAGTATTCAAATATAGTATTTTACACATGCAGTCTGATAACGCTTTCTATCTTTCTTGGAGATTTTGTGAATGACATGATATGAAACACAATGTATTTAATGAAGGCTTTCTAGGCTGATTTCCCTGCTGGTTATTTTCTTTCTTTTCTCTAGAACCCATACGAAGGATATACAGCAGGGAGCTGGGATGTATATAAAAATAAACTACCAACTACCATTGGAGCCGATACCCCATTCCTACAGGGGCAAGTGAATTATTAGATCTGTGTCATGATTATTTTTTTTTTTTTAATATGCCATTGTTCCCACTTGAGCACATTAAATTTTCCATATCCACCTTTAAACCAATATTACCTTTCTCCCACCCATGGTCATAATGTTCAAAGTATACATTAAGCCAATCCAACAGCTTAAGTCACACTCCAGTTATATGTAAAGTGGGATAAACTATAACCTTTTGATTTTCCTCTCTATAAACTTATACTTCACTGCCTAAAGAAAAGACAAAAGAAGCAAAACATACCAAGGTACCTCATGGAAAAAAAAAAAAGCTAAATTACTAATAATTCATTTTGTATTTGGTCATGAACAACATTTTATCTGACTTTATATATTCATGGAAGTATATTACAACAGTATATATATATTTGTGCTATAGCAATTTTAATATATATCTTTCAAATCAAAGGTGGAAGCATTTTTGGTTTTGAAGATGTGATTGCCAATTATTTTTGCACTAGTGCACATAAAGAGGAAGGACAGATTCTTAGGTATGAGTTATATATTCCTGTACAAAATAATTGTATATTCTATGAAGACTGATTCTTTTTCTAGAGAAATATACAACAACACAAGGGAAATCTTGTACCAGCAGCATAAGTGAAGTGGCAAGACACAATATTAGAAAAACAGAGCTACTTTCATTACTGTGATGCTGTGTGTCAGAATGTCTCTCCTTAATGAACCTGTTTGCAATAAGACTCTGGGTGCAAAGAGGCTATTTAGAGAGCCTATTGTGTCTATAGTGAGTCCTTCAAATATCTTCCCACCATTAGACATGCCACATTGACCAATTCTGTCCTGATTGCTGTTCTTTTTAGTATCAAGGGACATTGTTGCCCAGACAGACTGATGGATCAGAAACTGCACTTCATAAAATGTTTACACTGTACACACATTCACACAGTGATACAAGAAACAAGAGTCGCAGATCATGCAGCACAGTGAATGTGCCAGTGTCATCTCAAGGCTTATGACTTTCCAATATCTACAAAAGGATTTGGGTTAAACTTTGCTTCTGCTGCCTGCCTGTCATTCTAACAAAAACCATAGATTTTTTTTCAGATTGTAACCAAACCCATGGCTCAGACAGGAATATTCCAAGCAAATATTCCCTATGTCACAAAGCCTTTTTGCTCAGTTGAGACCATCTCCTAATTGCTGACAGCATAAAAGGACTACACGTCTTGCCACCAAAGAGCAAAAAACCTTTCAGTGAATAAACAAAACAAAAACAATTCTTCCTCAAACATTATGAATTACTACTGTCAGTGACAGCAACAAAGAACAAGGGACTTTTCTCAAAAGTAATTACAGAAATACTTTGTTCCTGTGTAAAGCCTTGTAAATTAGTCCCTTTGTAACAGATTTTGTGAGGGCAGCTTTATGCAGTCTCAGAGTTCCTATCTATCAAGGCAATGGTTTACTTATTAGCCACTAATTAATGTGCTTTATTCTCACCTTTTATCAACCTCACGTCAGATAGGCTATCCGTAAAAAAGACTTTTTACATTTTAACTTTTTCTGTGGTCTTACTCTTTTATTTTTGTAAGAATAATTTACCTGCCACCTCCATCTGAAGGCCCCAAACACCATGCACAAGTGACAGAAACCATATGGTATATGCTTCATATTAGTTTAATAACAGAGAATAAAACCTATGCACCTTATGCTTGATTCAGTACAGGATACATCTGTATTGTGCATCTGTGGAACTCAGAAAGAGGGGTGGGGGGACACACAACACCTATGAGGAAGAAACCCATTTTTTTACAATGGCAAAGGTGAAGCTAAATTGTAGGTAAGACAGAAAGTTCTACTCCAAGGAACAATTGGGAGACTGTATCTGCTTTCAGAAGAAGTGGCAGGTGCATAGAAATCTCAAGGAAGAAACAATGTTCCTAGGTTTTGCTCAAAGAACAAAGGGAACTCTTCTTGCCAAGGGCAACCTGTATAGAAAAATGAAACAAAGGAAGGAGCAGAAAAAAAAAAAAAAAAAAAGCCTTATCCACCCTACTTTGTAGGAAACTAGGAAGCTGAGACACAAGTACACACATCAAGAAAGTTTACAACACTGAACAAATGAAGAGACAATTTAAAATAATTTTCTGCTAAGTAATAAGAAGTGTGATAAATAACACTAGTTAACTGTTGATAAGTTTAGAAAAAAGATGACCGAACAATACAACAGGTAGAAGTAGAGTTGTTCTAAAACCAACACACCAAAGTGTAATTACCCTTTCACTCTCCTTACCTGAGTCACCAGATTAATCTATAAAAAACGGTTTATGAAATTAAAAAATAGTAATATTTTGGGTGAATTATTTCCTCAAATACATTCAAGTATTTTTGAAAAGTTAATGCTATTTGTGAGGCAAATTTGGCCAACAGACGCATTACATACATGGATTTTCCATCAAGAATACAAGCCCTTCTCTCATTCCACATTTTTCCCTATTGATACATTCACCAATTGTTCTGTTCATCTGGCAAGCAGACATATCTCACAGATAAACTCTTATTGGTTGCATTTATGAATTAAAATATTCAGTGACATACTTTTCTAGGATATCACATCAATAAAAAAACAAACAAACTACGCTGCACTCTTCACAGCTTTTCAGTTTGGCAACTCCAGCCAGACTTCCATTTTCATCATTACACTGGGCATCTCCTTAGGTTGAAGCCCTCTTAACTCATATGCTACAATTTCCTTCCACTCCAGAGTCTAGTCATGAAGTACCCTTTACTCCACAGCAGATGAATGGGGGAAGGGGCTTCAAGGAAAAAGAGGTTCTTCCTCTACAGACTAGATGCCAAATCCCTCCACTCTGCTAACTTCAACAATATCTATATGGTCACCACTCAAATTTCACTTGCAATACAAGTCCCCTCTAAAATTCTTAATAACCTGTAAGTTCTAAAAAAATTTCAAAGAAAATAATAAAAAATTATGGTGAAATTTGTATTAAATAAGCTCAACAGGTATGCTGTTTTATCTTTTTTTTTTCCTAATCAACTAAAACTAGCTTAGATCCTGATCAAGTGGCCACTCTAAATTTCACTAAGGTTTCCATCACAATTTCCTCTGGCTTTTAATGAAATAATTTCAACTAGGTCCTATGTGACTAGACATGTTTTACTTTACATTTAAATAATACACATATATCAACATCCAGTAAGACTGACAACACTGGTATGCAAAATTTCATGTGGAGACTCCAGTGTTTTCCCTCTTTCCTTCCTCTCTCCTTTCCATATCAAAACAAACCAAAAAAAGGGACTATGATTTGGAGTTTGGTCATGGGGATGAAAACTTTCTCTCCAAAATCACTGAGAATAGAAGGGCCCTATATAAAATATCATTCAACTTCCTATCTAATTATCATATCTAGTTAAACTAGAAGTTCTTCAGTCATTTAATCACAGAATTTAGATAATGATTTTCCAGTTTCCTTTAGATTTCCTCATGAATAGCTGGAAAGTAATCTTAGGTGACACATTGATACCCTTTCCTGGAGCCATTATCACCAATTCTGTAACAACTGCTAAATAATAGCTGCTAAAGCTGTTCTTAAGTCACATCAGAAAAATAAATGCAACCCCTCTCCAATCCCAACTTAAACCTCTGTAATTTTGCTTGAACTAAATGCAATAACAGTCACACAAATTTTTACATCAGCTACAGAGCCAGAAAACATCTGTCCGTAGCTGTAGTTCTTGGAAATAAAGCATGTATCTGATATACCCGAGACATCACATCTTTCATTATGAATGATGTTGAAAGACACTTCTTATGAACAAGCAGAACCTATTGGTTAAGTCATCTTATGACTTCTAACTCTGAAGTGCCACTTCGGCACTGCAGGAAGTAAAACACATCAATAGACTGAACTAACAGGTCATATTTTGTTCACATGGAAATGCTAAATGCGTACATCTTTCCTATCATTGTACACAGGAAGGATCCTTTTCAAACTACAAATCAACAAAATTTAGATGTGTATGTTTTCACAAGAATAGGACACTTATACATAAGTATACAAAAACAAAGATATTACATATAATAAGTAGATCACTAGAAAGTGACATGCAGCCAGAAATCAAGTAATAAATACTGTAATAACTTAATAATTAGAAAGAAGCAGATGGAAGGTGCAATTAAGAGAGACAATTAGTATAAAATTATGTCATTTTTTCTGAACTTGGTTTCCAAAGATCAAATTCAGATGTTGTCTGCACTCTTAGTCTTAGGAAGGGTAAATAAAACATTCTGCACATTACACTCCATAAATCTTATATTTAACTTACCATACAAATTAAATCCAAACACAAATATAATTGTAAAACCTCCTCCTTTCCCACAAAACAAGCATTCAACCAAAGCAATCAACATGTTAAAATGATGAATGACAATGCTTTAGTTTCAAATTCAAATTATTAAGCAAAGATTTCATTGGTGAAAATTAAGTATAATTGGATTTGGGGTACAAGAATATCTGAAAAATTCACATCAAACGGATCTATATATACATTAAAGTCATTATGGACAGTGGTTTGCAAATCACCTGATGGGACTCTTCATCTGCACTATTGCTGCTCTCCTCATGGTAAAACCTGTCAGCTTTCAAGAAGTATTGCTTCATGAAGTTAGTCAAAGTCTTACTGAAGGTCTCCTCTTTGTTATCCAGAGATTTTCTTAACCACTAATCTCAGAAAAATGCAAGATACCTGTCTTCATCAGACATAGATTTTCTAAGGGTGTCATGTTTCTGGTATATTTGCTTTGTATATATTCAAATAAAAAATAAAGAAGTTCTTAGTTACCACAGAAGTATTTTTAATTGGATTTAATAAATTTTCTTGAATAAAGAAAGCAATACCCATTTTCAGCATCTGATGGTGTGAGAGCTACGAGGACAGACATTCTCTATTAGATTCATAGATTCATAGATATTAGGGATTGGAAGGGACCTAGAAGATCATCTAGTCCAACCCCCCTGCCAGAGCAGGATCACCTAGAC
>JAOEGS010006317.1:5993-16472 GCA_025447755.1 Corythornis vintsioides | reverse complement strand
TGAGGGTGCTCTCTACCCCCTCATCCAGGTCATTGATGAATATATTGAATAATACTGGACCCAGTACTGACCCTTGGGGGACTCCACTAGTTAACCCCCCTTCCCTCCCCAAAGGGGAAAAGAAAGGGAATAAGGGGGAGAGATTTAGCGATTAGGAAAGGAAACTAGAACACCTTTAAATAAAATGATAATAATAAATGGAATATATACAAATAGGTACAAAACCAGTATCAAACCCAATCTCCCTGACGGTAATTACGTCACCATCACTGATGCTGTGGAGTTGGCACAGGGAGAGCCCCAGATTGGGCCCCACAGCAGATGGGAGCCATGTTTATGAGCTGGATTCTGGTACTGGGTTCAGGACACACAGATTGGGATCGAATGCAGAATAGACAGAGTCCTACCTGGTGCTCTGAGGAGGAGAGCACCCCCCAGTAGAAGAATACAATAACAATGCCAAGAGACCCTCATGATCCCAGAGCTTTATATACTGAATATGACGTATATGGGTTGGAATACTTTTTTTGTCATTTTGGGGTCACCTGTCCTGTCCACTCCTCCCTGCAAGTGCAGCCTCTTGTTTTCTGCACCCCCCACACCCAGAGTGGTACAGAAGATACAGCAGTGGCCTTGGTCTGCATTCCAATCCTTGGTAGTAAGTCTCACCATGGGGTGTTATCACTGCTAGAAGGAGACACTGCCTTTGAGAACATGCTGCTGACCAGACAGTGCTGTTAGAACAGCTGAGCTGATAAGTAAGATCACTAAACAGAATTTATTCTGGTCTCACTCAAACCAAAACACATAATCAAATTAATTTATAACTTTAAAATAATTTTAAAGGTACATTTAACTATCAAAGGCTCAACTTTTCCTCTTCTGAAAAACCTAGGAAAAGGCAAGACTTTTGCAGCACACACAGAAATTCAGGAGATGCATACTCTGGACAACAGAAGGATTTTTACTCTGACGTTTTAAGAATTTTACAATATTCCATTACTTATTGATGGTTTATTACAAGACAAGAACTACACATGTCAATTCACACTCATTGCAGTTCAGGTTAGATTATCTCCAATGAGGCTCAGAAATAAGAAGGAATTATTTGTTGCTAATCACAGTTTTGCATATTGCAGTGGATGGGAAGTAACTCTCAGCCATTAACAAAAATGAAGAGTGGTGTTTGTTTTGTTTTATTTTTAAAAATGTTATAAGAAGAAAAGAGGGCACTCCCTCTCCCTCAGGAAAAAAGAAATAGAAGCATACACTTCTTCAACATAGAGAGTGTATTTCTACAAAGAATTAATCTGCAGTGAACAAGAACTCTATGCTGTAGTGCTTGATAAAGCACTTTTTAAAGAGGAGGTATCTCCTTTAAAGAACAGTGGACCTATTTGCCCAGGCTGCTGCCATTGAAAATAGTTTTATTTTCTTTCCATCTGATTTAAGAGATGTCTTACATAGTTCACCATCTCAGCTATCTAGTCCTTATAAGTTATGACCCTCAGACACATAAATGCTTTTGGAGTGTGTTATGGATAACAGCACAAAGACCAACTTTTAAACTGAGAGCTTGTCTACACATTCAGCTATTTTGGAATAGAAATTCAAGGACAGCAATTGCAGGAAAACACTTCTTGTTTGATGCAGTTCTTTCTATGAAGATACTTGCTCCAAGAATGGGGAGTCAGTTAGGATTACTTACTTCTATAATGCCAAATGTTATTAACTTATGTAAAATAGATGACTGCTCCTACTTCCTACTGTTCCACGCTTCACTAAAACAAAAAATTTTTAGGTATAGACAAACCATGTTGAATAGTTAGTAAAAAAGACGAATTATGCTACAGGACAAAGGTTTTGTACAAGACCAATCTGGAACAAAATCCCCATGCTTAAAAGGAAAACATAAAAATTACAATTAAAAAAAAACCAAACAACAGGCTTTTAAGGAAACATTTTATCATCATAATAACAAAAGAAATATGCTTGCACTGGTAGCCACCTTGGTCAGAAAGCAGTCTTGGTGAAGTGATGGCAAGTAGAAAATAGATTTTGACAGACAGAAAGGAGTCACGAATTTGAAAAGCAATGCTGTGAAACTTGTTGAACCAAGGCAAGTCCCATACCATTAAGAGAGATTCTTAGTTTGAAAATAACTTGCTACTGCTGATATTCATCAGTTGTGAGACTATCACACGGCATACCAAGACAGAGTTGCACTATTATAAAGCACTGAAGCCTTATTATAATTACAGAGAGTTTTAAGAGTTCTAAAGCTGGAATGTTTTTTGGTTCCAAATGGTTATTTCTGCCCTCCTAACACAGCTTAGTTAAGATGTGTTTTGCATGTGATATAGAGCCGAGTTAAATCTTGTATATTTGTATTTTTCTTTCTGAACATGGTCCCAGACAATCTAGGTGGCCCTGCTTAAACAGAAAGGTTAGACAAGAAAAAGACCAGAGGTCGCTTCCAACCACAGTCAGTCTGTGATTCTGAGAATCTTCTTTAGGTCTGAAAGCAATGGCTTCATGAGGTACATGAAGATTTATAAATGGAATGAAGAGCTATACAGTGCTTTCAGCTATCTAACAGTGAAGGTGTTTCTTTGTAGCACAAAACCTGTCTTCAAGATCCTTGATGTAGTAAACAAACCTCATGATCAGGATAGTTTAATTTCTATGCTTCCAGAAGAAACACTTTCTGATATGGGCAACAGGAAGGGAAGGAGTTGGCTTTCTAAAATACAGGCTTCATTCATGTAATGCATGGGAGGAGGCTCCTTTTTTGTACAATAAAATGTTTAAATCAAACGTTTTAACTGCTACTCTGGATGACTTGTCTTACTGGGGTAAAACTAATAATAATATCAAACTCAAGAAATTATTCTAAAGTAGTACCCATTACTCATAAGCATGGCTCACTGAGGAACAAAAAGACCCACAGAGGCACTTGTGAACAGAGAACGTGGTACCACAGAATCTCAGGCAGACAGAAGTTATGGGTATAATTTGACCTTAGTATCCCTCAAAAGCAACATAAAATTAAAATATGATGATGCAGGAAGATTAATACCAGTGAGTGACTAAAAGCTCCATCTATTGATGTTGGACATACGCTTTTCGTTGAACAGACAGGTCACCATCAATGTCTTCTTTAAATAAAAAAGTGGCAATTATGTTGAGCCTATGTTCTATATCAAAACAAACACATACATTTTAGATCAAATTTGCACTGAACGATCTTTCAAAGTATGAAATATATGAAATATCAACAATATGAACTTCATGATGCTCTGAGAAGTAATATTTAGAGGAAGATCTGTGTTAAGAGTAATTAAGCCTACACTGATTTAACTATGAAGTGAAGGGATCACATTCTGCAAAGCACAAAGAGATGAGCTTTAGTGACAAACCAAGTTCAAATCTGTGTATCTACAAGTACTCATTACACAAAATAATAAGTTAATACTATTTTAAGAATTTAGTAGATCAAAATTTATATTGGTCTGTAAAATGTATGGTATAACTTTTCTATTGATTTGTAAGTGTAGTAGAATAGCGGACTATAGACATAACATTAACATACTACATGTGAAACCACATCTTAAATGTACAGCAATTGCTTTTCCAGTATCCTACAGTAAATCACTCCAGAGGATATACTATAACATAAACCATGTACGGGTATAGGTATACGCAAAAATATTTTATGGTAATGCAATTTACAAATGCAGTAACACTATGGTGCATTATCAAAGCTATACATATTAAGATAATGTTTTCAGAGGAAACATTGTGTTTCACTGAAAAGAAACCAACACACTTTCCTTACAGTAGTATTTTTTTTTTCTTTTCTGAAAAACTTGGTAATACAACTCTGTTGATTACAGTAGAGAAACATTAAGGATGAGTTTACTTCACTTGGTAGACATAACAAAGCAGAGGAACTTTTTTTTTATATATATAATGCTATTTTGGTGAGAATTTTCTCCCAAGTTATTAGTCAGCAAACCCAAGCAAAAGATATCATACAAAGCAAAGGCGCTTGACCAAATCTTACATCTTGTTATGATCCCATTTTTATTTATATTATTGCAGCATTTAAAGTCCTCAAGCACATTTACAGTACAGTAAGCAGTGTAGAAAATGTAAATGAAAATCAATTCTAAATTAAGTAAGCATCACTCCAGCTATAAAGACATAAAAGCAGTGCAACTAGATCCAGAAGTTTAACTGGAAATTCCCTCTGCATAAAAGGCATTTCCACAAGTGTTGCAGAATTAGCTCATGGTACTACTGTACCATGATCTTGAAAGCCTCAAGCATGGGAGGGGTGGTTCAGGAAATGTAAGTGTTGTCATGGACGGCCAGAGGCCAGCATAAACTAACCTTTTGCATCACAGTAAAGGCCAAAATGGTCCAGGACTAAGAACTGGAAGGCAGACAAGTCTCCACTGTTAGTCTCTACTCCTCCCATATTTGCACTGAACTTGTGCAAGACTTGCTCTTGCATTGCCATGTTGCCCCACAAATTAAGGAAAAAACATAACTCCACAGAAAAAAATTAAATTCTTATATATTAATTCAAGAGAAGAAGGATGTAAAGGGTAACAAACCAGTGAGATATTTTAAAATGACAAGTTTCTAAGGACAAAAGAAATAGTAGCTGACCAAAGTCAAGAATTAACTTTAAAGGAACAATGCGTGGAAAAAGAATTGACTTGTTTCAAAGATGTACTAACAAATATCTAATGGAACAGCATCCTTTTTAAGGAGACAAAAAACCCAACATGACTAAATGGCAAAAGTAAAGAGGCAACAGAAGAAATATTGATGAAAAATGCCGTGTAGATGCAACTAAAACCATCAAGAAGAAGTGATTTAAAGGAAAAATACATGTTGGGAGCTAGACTGAGTAAAAAAAGAAAATTACACAGGAGAAAAGCAGAGTATCAAAGGGGACAGCAAGCAATATAGTGAAGAATAATAAGGCTTTCTACAAATACATAAAAGGAAAGAAGACAGTAAAGACTAAAATGAACACATTAAAGTATAAAACAGATGCTTAGATATAGGATGATGCAAGGTTGATGGCAGGATTAAACACTTCCTTCACAGTCATAATTCTCTTCAGGAATTGTGAAGAAAATATCAGGAAACATGAGGCTAACACTGGCCTCTTAGATCAATTAAGTAGCAACATGATGTTTTTACAGCTCACTACAAGTTAGTAAGAACAAATGTAAATTAATACACTGTTCCACATGTGATGCAGGATGGATGAAGAACTGGTCACTCCCTCTGCCTTTCTTTTGGGGTTTCACATTAACCAGACACAGATCAGTCAACTACAATACTGTGGTTATTTTTTGTAAGAGACATAATTTCAACTATATCTGCAGGAGTATGGGATATCCAGATACAAGGGATTATACAGTAAAAAAAAGACAAAACTCATTTTGTACAAAAGCATATTCATTGGAAATCCTTCAATAATTACATTTATTCAGGTTTTTCAAAGGCTAACTAAATTGATGCGTGAATGAACTTGAAGAACACATATATACAGATTTTAGTAAATACATTTTTTGATCATTTAATCACTCAGGAGGAAAGAACCACTTCATCATGTGGGCAGTAAAGTGAACAAAACAATAGCTACCTAAAAAGGCAAAGTGAGTATCATATACATCAGTGTTTTGGAGAAAAAGCTAACACTGAGGTTCCACAGACCATACACTGAAGCCAAATTAGATATATTTACTTTAATATTAAAGTACCAATTTTAAAATATTTTACGGATCAATGACTGTATACCCTGTAGGTCAGCTTGATTTCCTTTTCAAAAGGACATTCATAAATATTAAGTGACAAAATATACAGATGTCATTAGGAAAGTTGTTTGGTACAAAAACAGATCTACAGAAAGACAAAGGAAGTTATTCAGGACACATCTGTCCAAACAGCAAGTCAGGCCTTTTACGTATGAACACTGTTCAGAAATTTCCTATGAATCCCACCAGAAGGCTGTAATGACATCTCTGGGGAAGTTCTGGGGAAAAAAAAAAAACTATCACAAGTTCTAGTTCCCACTTCTTAAAAAGAAATAGAGGTGATGATACAAATCTCTGTTCACTTTGTCAGTCCTAAGGGGTCTTTTTGAGTTGGCACCATAAGAAGACTGCAACACATATTACGAAGTACCACATTAGTCATTTCAATGAGATAAGAAAAGCAACCAATAGTCCACTGGAGACATAAGGGTTCACAAAGTGAAATGAGACTAGGGGAGGAGTCAATGCAAAGAAAGATAAAAACGGAAAATAGTGAAGAGGAGAAAAGATATAAAAGAAAATTGATGTAAGCCAGAGAAAGACACTGTAAAGTGGGTAACAACAAAGGAGAACAAAGTAAGAGGACAAGAGCACAGACAAGAGGTACAGTATAGTCAAAGAACTGATGTTCCTTTTTAGTGGCTTCATTGCCAAAATATTCTGATAAACCCAAAATTAGGTGATTGAGTGGAGAAGACAGAATTAAAATATTCCTTTGCTTCACTGTAATTTCAGATTAAATGAAGCCAGCATCTCTACGTTCAAAAGATTGAGTAAATTTACATCTTCTGATAAAAGGAAAATACATTTAACTATTTTAAAAACTATTATTTTATGTTTGATATGTATCAAATTCTATGTAATAACTAAAGAGGGTACGTGAGAGTTATCGACAAAGAGACAAACATAAAAAGTTTTTGCTAAGAAAAAGGGGAGAAGTGAAAAGACTGGATAGTTAAAAGGGGTAAGACAAGGACTGATTTAAAAATGTGTTTCATTATTATTCTTTTTCAAAAGAACACAGAAAATATATGCAAGATATTTATGCAATATTACTGTCACACAGCTTTTCCCTTCGAGACAAAGAGTAAGATGCACATGAACATTTCTCCATAATGCAATCTGCTCATGTGTAGCCTGACTTGTACCCCTTTTCTGGCACTTAACTGCTGCACTGGGCACAGCTGGCAGGTGTCAGTGCTATGTGCAGCGCTCCAGGGCAACCTGTGCTGGATGAGGTCTCAGACTACCCTGAGCCGGTCCCAGCTGGCTCTGCAATAGACAAAATACACCGCCTACATGCCAGACTGTGCCCACCAGAGAGCACGTGGTGCTTTTGTGAAAATGTGTTTCAGAATCAGAGGTAGCTGGGAAAGACACTGGAAAAAAAAAGAGGAGACACTTGAACAGGGCAGGAGTAAAAAAGCACATGAGCACAGCCGAAGAAAAGAGTTCCTGAGACGAGGAAGGACAAAGAGACACCCAAGTAGCAGTGGAGCAACGAGATGCCTGAGCAGGGACAGTGGGCATAGGATGAGGTACACCTGTGGTGAGGGGACTGCACCCCACAAAGGAGCTCATGCGGAAACAGCTGAGTAAGAAGAAAAGAACAGCAACAGCAAAGTAACCACTACACACCAGCCTGAACCTTCTGTGTTGCCATTGCTTCACTCAAGGGACTGGCTGTGATGTGCAGTGAGAAGACTGGAAACCAGCAAGGGGGGAGAAGATTTGGCTGGAAGGAAGCTGAAGCATGTTTCTAAAAAAGTTTGTATTTATTTCTCAATATCAGACTCAATACTTAAAGTTAATGATAATAGGCAATTAAGTAAAATCCCACAAATGGAGACTGATTTATTCTTTTTTGGAGAGTTTAGGTTTTTTGGTTGGTTGGTTGGTTGGGTTTTTTTTTTGACCTGTGACTCTCACTACCAAAAAGCAAACAAACTAAAATATCAATAAGAATATAAAGTACTGGTGATTTTGTCACTCAGCTAGATGTAAACAATTATTCCATATAGCTACCATGAAATCACAAGTTGTGGTTTCAAACTTAGTGTACAATTATAAATTGTAGTCTGCTAGAGATTTTCAAGTATTAAAACTAAGAAAGCCTTCAGTATATTTTGTCCTGCTGTTCCATGGAGGAGTATTCTCACATCAAACCATTAAATGGGAAAACCATGATAAAAAAATAAATGTATCAAGCATTACTGCATTGGCATGCATGGCTCTACAGTTACAGTTTTCCTGGGTTAAATACAAAGAACATATTTTCATGTACATCATGAACAAAAACCAAGTTCTTCCTAATCTTCCATTACTGAAAACCAGATCATAACATTAAAGGGAACAAAATTTCTTTCTTATATAACTCTGCTACTTATGGCTGAATTATGTCAGGAATTAACTTGGGACGTATATATCTACTTCGGTTTTTTTACTGTAAGAGTCAATTTAGTTTGTATTAACCTTCATTTCTTCATTATAATGATTCTGTAGATTATAACAGGTTTTCAGGCAGCGATAAATAATATAGAATATGAAGCAATTATCATTAATCATTTGGCAGGCAATATTTAAAACGAAAAGAGATATTGCTGATATTCAGTACAGGTTTTCAGTCTAAATCAATAGTATCCATTGTAAAGCTTGTTTTTTTCTAAAGTATGTACATATGTATGTGCATACAGACATACTACAGTGCTAAAGGAACTGATTTTCCCATACACATACAATTGCTCATAAATATGCATGCACTTACACACGGGATAAGTATTGCACAAGTTCGAGGAACACTGTTTCAAACAGAAATGCAAGACTATTAGATTGAGGTGGGAGAATGAACGATAAAATAGAACAGGGAGGACATACAAAGGTGGAAGGCTTCAGGTTAGAATATGCAGCTTGTTTGTCTTCAAATACTTGCTAATTCCACTGAAGAAGTAAACCACCTGCTTTGGAACACTGACACAAATGTTTGATGTCCTCCACTATTCCCAATCTCCAAACTCTGGGACTAGTCTGAGTATAAAGAGGCATAGGAACAGAGAGAGAAGATGTCAAGAAACCATACCCCTGACATCACTGAAGACCCTACTGGCAGCAGGAGCAGCTTACTTCCCACATTTCTAGTAAGACCACAGATTAGACCTTAGTTGGAGCTGAAGTTTAACAGAAAACTTTACTCGACCATGTTTATAAGAACCCTATACAATTTTAAATCTTAACTACATTTACTTTGGTTTTCTTTTCTGCTAGTCATGCAAAAAATAGTGTCAGCTCTCTGGTTATTCCCTTTGCAAAATGGCCACCACCTGTCATCACAGTCTATGGCTGCCATTTCTCTATAGTTAACTAGCATGGAAAAATGAGGCTATCTTTCATAAAGGTGATTACCTCCTCCAGTTACTTTCAAACCAAAACAAAATTAAAACAATTGCCTCTTTATGGTTCAGAGATACAGCAAGTCACTATCAATATAAAGAGATAGCATGAAAAGAATAAGATGCAGACTGATACTACTGCCTACTTAAAGCATAACCTCGATATCACAAGCTTTGGTCTAAACCTTAGCTGCTCTTCCATAGGTTTTGGCCTCATACCTACACTGCCTCAGATCCCAGTATCCAGTTTCCCCTCAGATAGATACATGCTTTTCATACATGCTGACTGAAGTAAATCCGTTTGTATATTTGTCTAATAATTTCATTGTTTCCTCATCTAAGGATCAATCACCTAGAAATGGCAGTTTAATCTGAAGGTTGCTGCATTTCTTTCCAATGACTAGGTATTAGATTAGGAAAGTGAGCAGCAATTTATATTTGAGTCATCAATTACAGCATCAGAACTTCTGAGTATGGCTCTGCACAAATATGTGTTCAATAATAACTAAAGGATATAACTGATAACTGTGATACAGTCCTCTGAATATGAACTCATTCACACACATATAAGAAAGACTAAGTCTGAATCCATGTCTGACACATAAATATGTGACCAAACTCAGACCTAAGTACACACACATTAATCTCAAATGAAAACCCAATAGCCACTTGCCCTCCCCACTTTCAAGCGTAACAGTTTCAAAACATGCATTATTATATGAGTAGTTCTTAAACACCTAGGTTTAGAAAAGCAAGACAAACCCTTTCTTCTTGCAAAAACACCAGATTGTACCTTCAGCATAATCTCTTATACTAAGCCTTGTAAAAATCAAACTGCATCTATATAAAGTCATTGGTGACAAACTAAAATCTGTCAACATAGATCTTAAAATAATCACCTAAAAATTCATTAATGTTGCAAATACACAGCTACAACTCTAATGGTGAGTCATTATAACATTAGATGAATATTTTAGCAATTTATCTGCAAATCAGATAGGTGTCTGAAAGGGTCTCGTAAATTGAAATAGTATTTCTGTATAGCCTGATGGGCAAACATAGCTTAACACTTAGCCAGTGCAATCTGCCAATGCCAGTGCAATTTTCTTCTCTACAGAACAAGGATTTTAAATTCTAAATTTAAAAATACCTCTCCCTAAGCACTCACTCTAGCATACACATTAAAAACATTCCAACAATTGTAAAAAGCACCTTTTCTTTTTTTTTTATTAATAATATGTTGTAAATGTTTT
>JAOEGS010006316.1:0-18717 GCA_025447755.1 Corythornis vintsioides | reverse complement strand
AATTAAAAAAAAAAAGAGCGAGCTCTCAGCCTTACTGGAGGGGATCCAGCTGCTAAAAATAGCAAAATCACACTCGAAATTAAATAAGGGCAAACATGCTAAGGGGAGCTTCCAGCCCTTTGCGGAGCGGGGAGAGGAGGAGCCCGGGCTGCATCACGGCGGGGGCGGGAGGCGGTGGCGGGGCCGGGACCGATAGGTCCGTTCAAAGGGCTGCGGCGGGCAGGAGGCGGCTGCTGCTCCCCCCCCCTCCGAGCTCCGGGGAGCCTTGGCTAGAAATCCCTCGGGGGATGGATGTGAAGGATTGAAACAACCCACCCGAGCCCCTCCGTCCCCGTCCTTGCCTCGGGATGCTCCAGGGATGCTCCCGGGTTGGGGCCAGGTGGGGGGTGCGGGGAGCGTGGGTAAACCCCCGGCTGCTCCCTCGCTGCAAAACACCCCCCTGGGTGTTTTCGGGCTGGGTGGAGGGGTTTGGCATCACCCTGGGGACAAACAGGCCGGGGCTGTGCCAGGCACTGATGCAAATCACCATTTTCCTGCTGCTCCCTTTCCTGGCAGGTCCCCCCCACACGGTTCTCCCCTCCCAAAAGAAAAATAATGGGAAAAAAAAAAGTCAGATTCGCGTCCGGAGGCACCAACAGCAGGTGCTCCATCCTGGGGGACTCTGGCTGGGGTTTGTCGCGATATTTTTTTCTTTTTCCATCGCAGCACCACCGTAGAAATAAATGGGAGGCTGGAGTGGAAGCGGGTCCTGCTGGGCGAGGTGGGAATTTGGGAACTGGGGAGAGGCCATGGGATGGGTCTGCAATAAAAGAGCTTGATTCTGAATTCCTCTGATCTGTTTAGGTCAAGCTGGAAGAGCAGCCGAGATCAGCTCTCCAGGGAGGTACCCCCAAAACCCAGACCCCTGTTGGGACAAGAGGTTTGCCAAGGTATTTGGGGTCTCATGGTGGGTTTTTTTTTTTTTATGTGATACAAGGAAATCCAGAGCTCAGCATCCTCCCAGTGTGAAATTCTCCCAAACTCAAATCACAAATTGAATGGAAACTCTGCTTTAGGTATTTTTGACTATCCTGACACTCAGGGTTGAAACCTGGAGCCCAGAGCCAAACTTTAGACTGGATGAGTCTGGATTTAAGTTTCAGGCAAATTTTTGTTAAAAACAAAGAAACAAAATAATAATGATAATTTTTAAAACCACAAACAACAAAAGAAACCCCAACAAAACAACAAAAAACACCTTTAAAAGCGTGAAACTTGGAATTATCAATATCAATTATAGAACTAAGAATTATCAATATCTGCAAAATGTATGCTGTAAAATGAAACAAATCAAACCAAGCCAGGCTTATGGTATTTTAATAATTATTATTATTATTTGTTTTTTTAAATCCACCACAAATTACCCAAAGACAATCAAAGCAGCATCCCTTTCTGACAGTGCAAAAAGAAAGCAAAGAAGGGAAGGAAAAAAAGCCCACCCTGTAAGAGACTGACCTGTTGTTAAATGCCTGTAAAAAGAGCAAGCATCACCCCACTCATGCTGCTGCATTTTGGGGCTGAGCTCCCTGACCTGGGAATGCTCATAGGTCTGTGATGGGTCTTCCCCATCCAAGTGCCACCAGGCAAGGTGGTGTTTGAACTCCCTGAGTATATATATATATATTTTTTTTTCTCTTTTTCTTTCCAAAACTGGTATTAAATTGCTTGGGTTTTGAGCTGCCAGGGTGATTTCTGCCTGCAACAGCCCCAGCCATGCCCAGGCTTCCCCCCTTTGCCATGAGCCTGGCAAGGAATTGGGTTTTTTTTCTCCCTGGCAAAGGCTCATTGTTATTAATATCCCTCATTATTTATTCTGTGGTGGAGGTGAATGGCTGGAAATGGATTGCTCTGAACAACCAGGGCAATCAAAGCTCTTTCTTGCTTTGATCCCTGAAAACTTTTGGCAACTCTCTGCACCCTCAGCTCACCCTGGAGCCTCTCCAAGTCGGGCTCACCCATGGGGTGAGTTCTTTACAGCAAAACAGTGCTGTGGTGGTCCCCAGAAACGAAGGAGCAGTGGTTGGATGCTCCCAACACTCCAATGGGAAACCAGCACGTGACTGGGAGCAACAGGGGGAAATGGGAGCAAGAAACCAGTGGGATTTGGGGAAACGAGATCTGTTTGCTGGGCAGGGCGTGTTTGCCAGGATGGGAGGGCACAGGGGATTTGGGGAGGAGGCCACAGGGCGGTGCCCCCAGCTTTCAACGGGAAGAGCCCTGTCTGTGTGCTGTGCCTCTTCAGAGAGGGGTCATTCGAGCAGAACCCAGGGCTGTGCCCAGGGCTGCAGCCTGCCAAAGATGATTTTCACTTTTGGTTTTGCAGTTTTCCTGCCTTCAGCCAGTGCAGATTGGGAGCAGAATCCCATAACCTGCAGCTCAATTCAACCCAAAAGCAAAACTGGCTGGGAACAGGGAGCTAAGAAGTGATGTCTTTGGTGGAGATGCAGCCCATGCTGTGCCAGGGTGGGCACTGCCCCGAGCTGTGCTGTCCTGTGTTATCCTGGTGGGAAACCCCTCTGGGATGCTGATGGGAGATGCCCCCCTGCCAGAGTGTTTGCAGGGCTGCCCATGGCAGGAGGGGACAGGGTAAAGGGCTGGGGCCTTTGTTTCCCTCTCCAGCTTTGTTCCCATTGATGAAGCCCCATGTGGCCAAACAGCCCCAGACCCACCCTGAAACTGTCCTTTTAATTTGATTAAACAGCTCCTTCTGTCTCACCCAGTGAGGCAGCCTGGATTTAACACTCACAAGTGCTCTGTTTTCCTGTAGCCCTATTCCAGGGACAAATTCCTAAATCACCTGATAAATTATAAGCTTAATGCTGCTGCTTTTGAGAGCACGAGCCCTGAGTTACAGGACACAGCGATGTTGGCACTGTGGGCTGCAAGATCTGCAGCTCTGAATCACAGATCATAATTCAGACATTAATTAGTGCACCTCTATTGGTTTTTTTAGCCAATGTTTTAGACCAGGGAAAGAGATCTGATGGGGAAATGGCTGTGCTGTGGGAAAAGCTGCACCTCTGCAAGGTCCTCTGAAAAAGAAGGTTGCTTGAAATAATTCCCTGGTTTTTTCAGCTCAGCAGGGCTCTGAAAAACATCAGGTACTGATCATCTGTAACCCAGATGTAACAGAGGGGACCAGGGGGTGGCCCCAGGGTGGAAGGACATCTCATCCCTCTCTGCCCTGTGTCCCAGGGCCCTGCAAAGCTGCGTTTGAGATTTGTGTGACTAATTCCTGCTAATTTCCCTGGGAAAGGGGAAACTGGATCCTCTAAGGCAGCTCTGGAAATAAAATCTCAGCCCAGGTTGTTGGGTAATTGGAAGGGCTAACCCAGCTAATTAACAGAGTGGTGCATTTGTCACCTCCAAAGTCTTCTGGAACAGCAGGTAATGAATCCACGTGGTTCTGGGCCTTGCAGGGACAGGTGTCATTACCCACACCTTGCAATCATGGGGCTCAGAGGTGCTGTGATGTGTTTGAGGACAGGTGGAGAACACATTTCACTGGTGATAGTGGCTGGTCTGGTGTTCAGGCTGCAGTTTCCCTCTCCCCAGCCTTGAATGATGGCACTGCCAGGACTTTGTTGTCTGGGGAGGTTTCTTGCCATGCCTGGAGAATCCCCCAGCTCCAGCTGCATCACAGGGAGGATTTGCTGAGGATCCTCCTTCTGCACAAGTGGTTTTGCAAAAATGCAAAGCCACAGGCAGCTCCTGGACCATGCTGGAAGCAGAGTTTTCTCCTCTCCAGGAGTCATCTGAGCTCTGCACAGCCAGAATCAACATTCATGGCTCTATGGGACCCAGCTTGCTGCAGGGATGAGTGGAGACCCCTCACATTTCCACCCCTTTCTGCTCCTTCTCTGCAAGGTAAGTGATGGCTGCACAAAGCAGGGAGACTCTGCAGATGGTTCTGAGGTGATTAACTGCCTTCATTAATTCTTGCCCAGTGCAATATGGTGAGTGTGACATTTGTCATGCTCCACGTTTCTGACTTTCTCAACCCACCACAGAGCTGAACTCCTCCTCCTGGGGAGGACATCTCTGGGTTGGAGCATCCTGAGATCACAAACCTTTGGGAAGGGCTTTCCTGGCATTTGCCAGGGCCTGAAAAGCTTCCAGCAGACAAGGAGAAATACTCCTTCCTCCAAAAAAGCAGAAGGACTTGCCCAGCTCTGTGTGGGAGAGGCAGGTGTGGAGCAGGGCACACGAGACCCATCCTTCTTCCCATTGCTGTTACCACGGAGCTCACGTGCTCCTGAAATATTTACTACTGGCCACAATCAATAATTAGCTCCCAGGAAAAGCCATTTCTGGGAACTGGCTCCTCAGCTTGCATTCAGAGGGTGAGATGAGGCCAAGATCTGCAGATTGCTGAGTCCCTGCCCCCCCATCTGCACCCGAGGAGGAAATGGGGTGGAAATGAGTGAGCTGGGCTGAGCACTGGGGAGAAGGGTGTGGGGCTGTGTGGAGCCAATCCTGTGGAGCAAAGCTGGTGGGAAAGGAAGAGAAAAATCTGTCTTATGCTTGTCCCAACCCTCCAGCATCGAGGGGCCTGGACTGACAAAGAGCACGGATGCCATTTGTGCCTGGAAAGAAGTGATCAAATCTGCCTGGACCAAGCCAAATGTGTCAGGTGCTCTCTTGTTTTGGAAGCTCTGCTGGGAAACCACCCCTGGGACAGCTTGGCTGCCTGGGCAGAGAGTCACAAGGCTAGTTCTGGTGCTGGTGGGTGCTTGCTGGGCATTCCACACTGCCTGTCCCTCCAGCCACGCTGCTGGACATGGCATTTTGTGCTTGCAATAGGGAGGTGATGGGGGTTGGATCCTATCTCCAAGAGCTGGGGATTTAAAGGAGAATTTTTTCACTTGACCCCAGTGTGAGGCAGCTCTGGTCATGCCAGAGGAACCAAATGTAAAGGCATTCCCAGCCCTAAGGCACAGCATCCCTGATGGGAGGCACAGAGGCTGGTGGCAGCTTTGGATCCCCAACTCCTTGATCAGCCAGAGCTACCCCAGACCTGTCCCTGTCCCCATACATGCTGTGTCTCATCCTTCTTGTTCACAGGCCCTAAAGAAATGGATTCAGGGGTGTTGAGCTGCTGCATTCCAGGATCCAGTGCTTGGGCTTCATCCCTCCTTGCAGACAGGTTTAATTCCCCCTCTCTCCTTTAAACACAGAGTTTCTTTTAATCCCCCACCATCAGGAGCTGGGCTTGGAGGGTCTCACTGCTTCCTAGCTCCCTGTTGTACCCCATCTACAGAAATACATCCTTAAACCCCCTAAGATACAGCTCCTGGAGAGCTGGGGCAGCCCACGTGGCACAGGATGATCCGATGGAGCTGGAAAACTGCTCTGGCTCCTGCCATCTGCAGGTAGCCACTCGCTGCCTGCACACTCTGACCTACCAGCACTTGTTGGGGACATGTCCCTGCCTGTCACCCCCTGCTCGGCTGCCTCGGGATCCAGTTTACCCCCCTGAAGCCAGGCTGTGGTTCTCCCTGGAACCATAGGGATGTGTTTTAGGGGGTTGCTGCTGCTGAGATGGGGAAGGGGGTGAGCAAAGGGAGGGCTGCTTTGGCTTGGGTACCCCAATGGAGCATCCCATTAGCTTCGGGGAGTGACCTGGTGCCCGGCAGACGGGTGCCCTCTGCTCCTGGGCACCTGGGGTGGGCTGCTGGGCTCTGACCCTGGCAGAGCCCCTGGGATGCTCCGGGGATCTGCGGCCATGGCTGTGGAGCACAATGGGCTTTTGTCTGCGGGGCTGCCCCGGGAACAACCCGCCATCCCAGTTTCCCAGTAACATGAAACCACCTCGGGGCTGCCTGCTGGAGCACAAAGCCTGGGGCTGCGGGGGGTTGGGGGGATAGATCCAGCCTCATTCCTGGCTCCACCCACCCCCTTACCCCCCTCTCCACCCTGTGCTTCGGCACATATGCAGCGAGCTCGTTGGGGCTCAGCTGGGTGGCTACCAGCCAAGCTGGGTCGTGCATGGCTAAGAAAGGGGGTGGCATCAATCAGGGGACCACCAGGAACAGAGCTTTGTGCCACCCCTGTGCCCACAGGAACCTCTGTGCAAGGATGTGGCCCACCCACGCTGGGGGCTCTGGCACCTTCCTCACCCCGGGGCTCCTCATCCTCAGCAGACCTCAGCTCCCCACCGTTGCTACCCATGTGAGAAAATATCTGCGAGTGCTCCTTGGATCCCCTCTCCCTCTTCAACCCCAAACCAGCCTGCACTGGGGCTGGGAGGGCTAACAAAGGGGGTAAGAAGGCTGGAGAGGAACTGCTGTAAATCATTAATGGGGGAGGTGGCGGAAGAGAACGTGAAGGGTCATTAATCGAGGTCTTGCTGTCTGGCTCGCAGGGGAGTCTGGCTGCCTTATTTTTTTTTAATCAAGGTATTTTATTGCAAGTGACACATCAAAACTAAACAGGGCAGCAGAGAAGCTGAGGGCGGCTGGCAGCGACCCAGGGGGAGAGCAGGGGCAAGGTGGTAAGGGGGTGGTGCAAGGGGTGGTGGTGGGAGGGGGATGTGTGGTGCAAGAGAAGGGAGGACATGTGGTGTAAGGGACAGGGGATGTGTTTTTCTTGCCCTTCCCAACTGAAAGGAGTCTCCACAGGCCCCATGAGATGGGGAAGGAGTCCCCCATCCTGCTCCCCAGTCAGCTGGCAGCTCCTCTGCCCCATCAACCTGAGCTGTTCCCAATGGAAACCCAGTTTTATGCAGGGACATGTCTGGAGCTCATCCTCCAACCCAGGGCAGCACCCCAGGGGATGCTCTTCAGCCACATCCACAGTTCCTCTGGGACAAGAGACCCAGCTCAGGGGACAGCTGTGTCCAGAGCCTCTGCCTGTTGCTTCCACTTTTCCTGCCTCGGGTGTTCCTGGCACTGCCCCCCACACGTGGGGGGTGTGTGGGGTGCAGGCACCACGGACTAGTTTGCCCAGGGTTGCATTTGCTGCCTATGACCCCAAGTTCACTGTGGCAAAGGGACTGCACAGGAGAGGCTGCTCCCTGTCAAGGCTCCAAGAAAACACATTTCCCAGCCAAATTCCTTTTACTCAGCTCTGGTTGGAAAAGCATGGAGAGCAGAGGGACTTCCCTCCATCCTGGTGACTCAGGTGGTGTGGTCATGCCTGACTCAGTCACTGGCACCATCCTTTGTTCTGGAGGCAAGAGAGAGGGGTCTGAGTGACCAGAGAGCTAGGAAATGAGACAAGGAGGTGATGCCAGAGGTGACAGGACTGGGGCCAAAATGGATGCAGGTGGAAAGGAAGGAGATGTGAGCAGAGCAGCCCATGTCTCTGCTGTGGGTGCTGTGACTTGTGACCCTCTCTGTGGCCAGGGAGGTTTAATTAACAGGCTGTGAGGGAGGTGGGTGATGCCTGGCAGTGGATGCAGTGCCTTAGGGGTCAATAAATGACCCGAGGGGCAGCAGGTTTGGGTGGCAACTAGTGGATTTTCCTGGGAGAAGATGATTCTACCTTGGCAAAGTGGATCTGGGGGGCTGGAAAACTGTTTTCTGGGGGAAGTAAAACCTGGGTGCCCACAGAAGTGGTCACCCCCCGTGCCAGCGGGCAGGGTGAGGCCTCGTTCAGTGGCATCTCCAGCATTCCAGCAGGCAGTGCCAGCCCCGCGGGGACACCGAGGTTTCCTGCTGCCACCTAACGGGGGCAGGGCTCCTGGCAACGGAGATGGCTGGAGGGGAGGTGGGGGGAACCCCTCCCTCGGGGCTTGCCTTCCCCTTGGTGTGTGGGTCACCCGAAGGTGCATCGGAGCCAGTCGGACAGAGGAGAATCACCTTGGAGATGAGGGGTCCCATCCTTCTGGGGTGAAGGGAAACTGAGGCACGCAAGGGGCTGATTGCACTGAGGCTGGAAAAGGATCCAGGTGGCCTGGTGCTCACCCCAGCCCATGGGTGTGTGCTGCTGGGCACCCTCCCTCTGGGGCAGCTGTGCCCACCTTGGGGCTGCAGGAGTGGCAGATTGAGCCCAGCTGGGAGCCCAGGGAGGTGTGAACTGGGGCTGTGCTCACAAGTGGAGCCAACTCCTCAAAAGCAAGGTGGGCAGGAACCACTTCTGCCCTATGGAGCTTTGCATCCTTCCTCTGCTCATCCCTGTGGTGAGTCTCAGTATCCCTCCCTGGGGAGCAGGGTGATTGGGAGGTTGGGGGAAAGCTGGGAAGAGCTGGAAGGTGTCTCTGCCTCTCCCAGCAGGCAGCCTGTCCAGGGCAGTCACTGGGGGGAGCTTGCTTGGTCCCCTGAGGAGGACACAGGGGTATACTGGTGACTCCAGCTGCAAGACTGAGACTCCCAGGAACTGTTTGTCCTCCAAGGACTGCAGGAGCTGCGTGTTTGTCCCTAGAAGGGGACACCAAGGCACGTGGCATGTCCCTGATCCTGCAATGTGGCTTGCTGATCCCCAGGGTGGGAATGTGACATCCAGCCCAGCTAGAGGATTAGGCCTGGCTATAATGGGACTGGTGGTCACTGGTGGTTCCTGGCTCTGGTTACACGGTGCCTGGTCCCAGTGCTGCCCTGTTATGCTGAGGGGTCAGCTTTCAAATAGCACAGATGTGCTGCCAGGGGAGCTTTGGGGGGCCACGAGGGGCTGAGGTGGGGATCCCACGAGGCTGGAAGCCTCCATGGGCCTGAGCATCCCACCCCTCTGTGCCCCCCAACCCATGGTGGGGTGCAGTGGGCTGTGGTTACCCCCCATGGCCTCTGCCTGGGATGGGGGGCATCCCACATGGCACCTGCTGCCTTTGTGGTTGTTGGGGGGAGGGCAGGAGGGTTCTTGTGTGCTTCAGTCCCCCCCATCCATCACCAGAGCAGCTCGGTGGGAGTTTGCAAGGCTGGCATCCACCTTCCCAGCCAACTCCAGAGGCTGATTAATTGCTCACTTAGCAACTGCTAATGTGTATGTAGGTGCTGGAACCCAAAGAGCCTCACGTGTGTCTCTCCTCCCAGGGGAGCATCACCACGGCAGGGGATAGGACAGTGCCTTGGTGTGACTTGAAGCTGGGGGAGAACCAGCTGAGAGGACCTAGAGTCCCTGTGGAGGAAGAACACCCCTGAAACCAGCCCAACCCTCGGGCAGCACCCACCTATCATCCTTAAATAGCACTGAATGGGTGCCTGGAGGGTCCCTGCTTGGCATCATCCCTGGGGTGCATTGGCTGGGAGAGAGGTGGGGGGTTCCCCAAAGGTTTAGGGAGAATTCCTGTGGGATGTATTGAGCAAGTGACTCGTGCTTCACTGGCTGCACAAGGGTGACAGGAGCTGGCTGCTCACACTGTGCAGCACCCTGCCTGGAGCAGAAGGTCCCCACCACAGCCATGTGGGCTGTTGGACCAGGGAATTTCCCCCCAAAACCTTCCTCCATTTCCCCCCCTGGCATGAGGGGAGCTCGGCAGGGCTGGATCTGTCCCATGGCACGGCTGCAGTGAGGATGGCTGCCACAAGAAGGCACTGGTGGCTTTTGCTGGAAGTCTAGGGATGTGAAATGCTGAGCCCAGGTCTGGCACCTGAGCACTGGTGTGGGGAGTCTGTGGCACCCTGTGAGCCTGGCTGGGGTTCCTGGGGACTGTCAGTGCTCCTGGGAGTCCCATTTGACACTGGCCCTGCCCAAGGCTGGCTTTTGATCCTGGCTGGACATGTTTCTTCTGACCATTTTTCATCACTCAGTGCAAACCAACCCACTGTGCTAAGTCCCCCTCCTCACAAACCCCATCCCCTGCTGCTGAGATGCCCTTGGGACCCCTCAGCACCCTCCTCTCCCTCCCCAGCACTGAGTCCCCTTGGAGCTGAGTGATGCACCTGCCTTTGTGTCTCACCTTGTTCCAGGGAAGAGGGGCTTTGCTGCACCTTGCTGTAGCCAACATCCAGAAGAACTTCCCCAGGACCCCTCACCTGGGTGCAGTGCCCCACTGGCATGGTTGGAGTGCCAGGCTCAGGGTGAGGTTTGACTCCTGGAGCTGTTTTGTTTTGTTTAATTGGCTGGTGGCACAAGGAACTGTGAAATCTGGACCGTGTTTTATTGCTGCTCATATTGCACTGGACAAGATGGGAGTAATTAAACGTGTGCTGCTGCCTGGCCCTGCTCAAACATGGGCTTGTGCCCGAGCAGTGTCACTTAAATAACCCTCTGTCACCAGGCTGGGGGCTCTGCTGCAGTGTGGGTGTCCCCTCATGCCCTAGTCCACCCTGCCAGTGGTCAGGGAGATGCCCCCTCCACACCAGAGGTCCCCAGACCACCCCCCCCTGCCCCAGGGCTTTGGTGCCTGGGGGCTGCTGAGCACATGTGGGTGCCAGAAGCTCCTGTGGGAGCCTGGCCTGAGGAGGGGCTTGGGTTGTTGCCTGGGGATTGATGGGGTTATGGGGGAGAATTCATTATTAGATAATTTTAATAGCTAGACCAGAACAGTGTATCTGTGGGAAGCTTGGCAATAAAAACACCTTCAACTGATGGTGCCATCCCTAAATTTCTGGGTGCATCACTGCTGAGCAGGGGCTGCAGCTTCATCTGCTCTTGCTCCCATAAAACCATTGCCAGCAGGTGGTGCTGAGCTGATGCAAAGTAGAAGAGCACTGATGGGGTGGAGGCTGCTGCCAGGCTGAGCACTGGAGTTGAGGAAGGGGATGCCACTCTGTGCCATGATGTGAGGTCCTGGACTGGGGACATGAGACCCTCACTGAGCTGAAATGCTGCTCAGAACCCTCCATAGCAAAGCTGCACCATCCTGTGCCCTCCTGGGCTCTTGTGTCTGGAACTTGTGGTGCTGCCTGTGCTGGGAAAGGATAAAAAGCAAAAATAATAATAACCATGATAATAAAGGGTTTGAATATTGTGCAGCCAAGCGGGGCCAGGGCCCTCTGCTGAACTCTGCACATGGAGCAAAAACCAAAATAAATCTTAATTAACTGCCCAGCATCCAAACTGTGAACAGAAAGGGGCTGGGCTGTGTGTCTGCAAGGGGTGGTGGGCACAGCACCCCTTGGGATGGGGCTGAATTGGATCCAGGGTGATGGTGGGGGAGATGGTCTCTTCTGGGGTGGCTTTGCTGGTGAAAGGGATGCAGACACGAGGATGGGGAATCTCTTGGGATGCCACTTGCAGGGTCCAGCCCACCTCTTCCCAAGCCCTTTTATGCCTTTTCCTTGCACAGGGGGACACCCCAACACCAGCAGGGCTGGAGGGGTGGGTGCTTCCCAGTACAGCCTCTCTGGTTGCAGCACCCAGTCGATGAGGAACATCTTGCAGAGACAAAACTGTGCTGGCCTTGACTGCTTGGTTGAGCTCCAAGGAAGTCAGTGTTTCCTTGCAAAGTATGAGGCCATGAATATTTTATGTCTGAGGAGGATATTTCTTTCAGGAGGTTGTTGCATGAATTATGGAGAAGTTGGGAGGAGAAGAGATGTGTTGTTTTGATGAGGTTGGCTCTGTGGTGGAGGCTGCTTTGGTGCCACCAGGCTTCACTTGCCCAGGGTTCCTTTCCCTGAGTGAGGTGGCAGAGGGTGCAGGTGGAGCCCTTGGTTCAAATCCACTTCAGTTTGCTCTCCAGCAGAGCAGTTTTGTGCATGCAGGGGCAAACTTGGCATGGGGTGGGGTTGGGATGAGTGCTGTGGGTGCTGTCTTGGAGATCTTTGAGGGGTACAACAGCTTCCCCAGGTGCTTGAAGGGGAGAAACAGCTTCACCCATCCACTCCACACCCTCCTTCTTGCTTTCCCCCATCTCCTCCATATCCCTGTTCCTGGCTGAGTGCTCAAGATGCCCATGCTTGGCACTTTCAGCATCCCACAGCTTTCCAGTGCTGGTCCCTCTCCAAAAGCTGGTGGCTGTTCCTGGCTGGGAGCTGGTGATGGAGGATAACAGAACCTTAGATGTGCTGCTCTCTGGTCTGCATTGTCCCCAGCCAATGTCCTGCATCCCAGGCACTGCTGCCACTCTGCTCCCACATGTCTGCTTGGGAAGGACAAGGGGATTAGCTCCCCACAGCATCAGTGGATGTCGTGTTAGTTAAAGCATAAAGATTTTCCTCTAATTGTCCTGTTGATGCGGAGGGAGGATGTGCTGTCTGGCAGTCACAGTTAATTTTGCCACCAAATGGGCTCTCTCCTTCCTTTTTCTCCTTTAAAGTATTCCCAGCTGCCCACGATCACTTGAGTGCAAAAAAAAAAACCCCTCCTGCATCCAAATGGAAATGCAGGTAGAACTGTTTGCTTCCCTTTCCTTGGGAAGCCCCTCACCATGCCACGCTGGATAAGTCACTGGGGACAAAGGGACATCTCTGCCTTTAAAAATTGGGGTTTGGGGGGGTGTAAGGGAAGGTTGGTGCAGGGGAGCAGGGCAGCATTGCTGGGGCCCTCTCAGAATACATGGTGGGGAGGTGGCTCTGTGCTGTGCCAGGCTCTTGCTGACAGATAAAGCTTTAAAAATAGGATGGAATTAAAATCCCCCTCTTTGTTGCTTCCAGCCCTGCTTTGAGTGCAGGTTGGAAGCAGCTTCTGCTTGGTGCAATATTTGGCTGTGCTGATGACACCCATGTCCAGATGTGGACAGTTCTGCCCATTTATTGGGCAGCTCCATGTCTCAGGTGCCACCCCATGTCCCTCTAGGGCTTATCAACCCTCCTTGGCCACACATCTTTGCTTTGGTAGCAGGATGGTGGCATCAACTAAAGCTGCATCACCAGCATCTGTCTTCTTGTGGCATGTGGGGGTGATCTGAGCCTGGGTGTGTTGAGTTTGAGCCACCTCTGTGCTGGTGCAGGGGCAGGTCCTGTGCTGTCTGGAGCACCAGGAAAAAAAAAAATGGTGCTGATGATGCATAATGAGAGATTTCCAGCACAATATTGTGCCTCAGCAGTTTGTGTTTCTTGTATTGTTTTGATCCAAAATCTGGAATAATTGCTGGCCCAAAATAGCCTCTCAGTGCTCAGCCATGGCCCTGGGCTCCACGTGAGCCTGCACTCTCTGACACAGAGCAACTCCTCCAAAACCCTCCAACCTGTCGTGGCTGGTTTGGGGTTTTAAGGAGTGTTTAAAGCCTTTCAGCATTGAGGAGGGATGGATGGGTGTCAGTGGGAGGTTAGAGCAGGAAGGTGCTGAAGGATATCAGCCTGAGAAGCACTGATGATGTTTTGTGCTGGGTACAGCTGCAGAGAGCAGCTTGTGGCACGAGTAATTTTGTCCCTTTTCTTCTCTCTTTATCCTTCTTTTCCCCTTCAGCTTTCTCAGAAGGGTGGGAGAGCAAACTGGGAGGGGAGGAGAGTTGGGTCTATTTCCAGTTTTCTCTGAGGGCATCTTTCTCAGCCTTGGATCCTAGTGGGGAGAGTGGGGGAAAAAATAAAACCAGTGTGTTTTGTCAAGATGTGTCCATGGACATCTCTGACACTTTCTGTCTGGAGAGGTCCCAGTGTGTTCCAAGCTGGTAGTGGGTAAAATAACTGTGCTTTTTGTGCTGCCCAGCACTTGGGTTGGCAGCTCACTTGGCCCTGGTGAATTAGACAACAGCTCCTTTTCACCCTAATTTATAAGCTTCTAACTGGGATGGAACCATTTCACCAGTTACACTGAGTGGGTCAAACTGGTGAGCGTGGCTGACAGCAGCCCAGCAAGCAGCAAAGTGGGGTGCAAGGCTCCCAAATCCCTTGTCCCTTCCCAGTGTGGCTGTGCTGGAGCAGCAGCCACAAGAGGGAACCAGGACATCACTGCTTGGAAAAAAAAACCCAGTTATGTGGCTCCTGGCTTGTGACTCACCAAGGAGTGCAGGGCTTGGCCCTAGGTGGGTATAAGACACAAATAATGAGTTAGGGGGGGGTAAATTCAGCCCCAGTGATGCTGGGGATGCCAAATGGTTGCAAAGCTGTGGTGGGATGCCTTACTGCCCAGGAAACCTGTGCTGAAGGGATGCATTTCCATCACAAAGCTGACTTGCTTCTTTAATTGAGCAAAATTCCCCATTGCTGGAGCCTCTGGACCTGCCCCCAGGGTGAAGCCAAAGGGCTGGAGCCATCTGAGCTGTGCTGGCCCCTGTTTGACAGCCAGAGGTGGGATGTGGGTGCTGTGGCTGGGTGGCCCTGCTGCTGAAGGTTGTCTCCTTGCCAGCTCTCTTGCCATTAGGTGGAAGTGTTGGAGAGGAGATGAGTGCTGGTGCTGCTCAACTCGGGGCTTGGGGAGCAGCAAAAGCCAAGCAGAGTCCTTCGTCCTCCTGAACCATGGAGGCAGTGAGGTCAGAAGGGGAGTTTGTAGGCTGGAGACACCCAGAAGAGAGGAATAAATCCCTGACAAGAGGCTCTGATGTTGCAGCTGGAGGAGGTTTGGCTAGGGATGGAGATGGCCACGAGGCAGAAGTGCCCACTGCTGCTCTCAGCCACTTGCAGAGGAGCAGAGCTGGATCTCCAGCACTCATCCATCCCCTCATGGAGTTTTTTTGGGGGGAAGAACCCAAAAACCCTGGAAAAAAATCCCCCTTTGGTGGCTTCCAAGAGGCAGCTCTTGCTGCTGGGCTTCCCACATCTGCTGGCTTGAATGTGGATGCCCACCAGGAAAGGTGCTGGTGGGCACTTGGTAGCAAAGGGCAACAACAGGGGGGGCTGCCAGGGAGCTGGCACAGCAGCCACAGCCTTCCTCATGAGGAGGAGGAGGAGGAGGAGATGTCAACGCTCACAGCGTGCAGCCGAATCATCCCCCTTTCATTGCCGATTCCTCCCTGCATGCCCAGATGGGCTCTTTTCCCCCCCCCCTCCCCCCCCCCCCTTGTTTCTTTAAAATGCACCTCTTCCCATGGAAATCTGGTTAGTCATGAAGCGTATAATGAGTTTTATGTCTATTTTAAATGGTCTGACATTCGTCATCCCATTATCCTCACTCCTCGAGAGAAACATGGACTCGATGTGTGAATGTTGATCCAATAAGAGCTCAGTCAGTAGCAGTTTTGCTCTCTGAAATCTCCGTATCTATTACCCACATTCATGTGCTGTTTGTGTGTAGGAGTGGCTTGCTGGTGGGAAGCAATCCAAGGCTGGGTTGTGGCTTTTTTTGCTTGTTTGTTTGTTCATTTGCCTGTTGTTTTAGTTGGTTGGTTTTTTTTTTTTTTCCTTGGACCTGCTAATTGCTTTTTTAGGGGGCAAGATGAATTATTTTGTGGTTTGGTTTTGCCATTTTGTTTATTCCTTTGGTAACTCCCATCTCTGGCTCTAGGTGACCAATGTGGGGTAATTTGATGGATTTTTGACAGCAACTGATGCGACCTCTGCTGGAAAATGGTGCTGAGGGGGCTCAGCCTGGGTCACCTCCCTCCATACCCAGCCTGAAACACCCTGCAAACTTCCAGTAAAGACTTTTCCCAATCCCATTGCTCTTGCTAAGACTTTTCTCTGCCTGACATCAGTGAAAACCTTCCTTTTGCTACAGAACCCTCCCAAGGTGCACAACAAAGTGTTGTGTTGTTCTTTCTTGATTTTTCCCTCTTAAACCCTTATCCTCTTTTCTTTCACTTCTTCCTGCATCACCAACACTGGTCAGAATCCCTTCACCTGCTGGATCCATGTCCCTTCGCTGTTCCTCCCCCAGACAAGTGGGACACCAGAAAAACGTCCCCAGCTTCCCCCTCTTTTACCCTGCAATTTTATTTTTCTTCAAATACACATGAAAATATGTCCCTCTTGCTGCAACTCCTGCTTTTTTAATTGTGTAGATATTACAGCTAATTAGAGTTCTATTAATATTTCACTTTGAATTAAAGATTTATTTTCCCCACCCTTCTATCCAGGAGGGAATTAAATCCACACCCAAGGCAATTGCAGGCATTGGCAACACAAACCACAGAGAAAAAAGTCTGTGTGTAATTCCTGAGCCCCTGTCTCTTTGACATGAGTGACCCATGAAGAGGAAGGAGGAAGAGGATGCAGTGGCTTGGCCATAAATTATTCAAAGCTCTTTTGCAGAGCTGAGACAGAAGGTCCAGTCCATAAGATGTGGTTTTGTGTTTTCCCACATAAAAAAAAAAGAAATAAATAGAAATGAAAATTGCAAGCAGTGTGTCTCCAGGGTGGTGCTCAGTGGCTTTAGCAGTGCATGTGGTGACTTTCCTTGCTGGATGGGGAGCAGGGCAGTGGGATGGCCTTGGGTCGAGTGGGCTCAGGGTGTGCTGGAGCCTCCTGCAAACCCTGGAGGTTCAGGGAAATGCTGCTGGTGACCCTTGAGATACTGGAGCTTGCTGAAATCCCTGGATAGATGCAAATACTTGGCTGGGAATTGGTTCAGGGTGTACCCTTCCAACCCTGCCTCTGGAAGGGGAGAGGCAGTGATTTGCTCAGTTCCTTTTGTTTTGGTGCCTGAGGAAACCACTGCATTGATCCTGCAGAGGAAGGTGCTGCATCCATTTTCTGACCAAATGGAACTCTCCAGGGGTATTTGCTCATCTCTGGAGCCAAGGAGCAGTCCTGACCCCAGCAGCAGCAGTGACCTTTGTGGGATTTGCTGTGCTGCTTCTGGGGTAATCCCACGCAAGGGCTGCTCCCCTGGAATTGCTGTGGCATCTCCTGGCCATCCCTGTGCCCTCCCACCCATCCTGCTTGGCTTTCCCCCTGTGCTGGGCTGAAGTGCTGCAGCATTGGCCCAAACTAATTTCCCTAATATTAGTTGTGATTTGATGTTCTAGGTGGTGACATGGGTGCTGTGATTGCATTTTGGATCCTGCCTGATGACAGGACAGGGGTGTGGAGGGAAGACCTGCAGTCCATGAGGCTTGGAGAGAAGAGAGATGCTGTGAGCTACAGCCACAGAGGTAAGAGCATCCTCCAGATCCCTGGCATTTGGGTCCCCAAAACTGGGTTGGAGGGTTTGATGATGATCCTTTTCCACCAGAGTGTGAGGATCTCAGCTCTCCTCAGAGGCAGAGCATGTGTCTTGGAAATCCCCTGGGCTCTGAGAGCTTCACCCGATCAGAAGCAGAGAGCTTGGCCTCAGGGTGCCTCTGCTTTTGGTGAAGGGATTTGTCCCTGGCTTATCCCGTGCTGGCTGGAGCTCCCTCAGCCCTGACTTCTCAGCGACCCATGGGTTCATGTTTCTGGTGTGCCCTGAGGTTCTCTGGGGTTTGGGGCAGATGGGGACTCCCCTCCTGCCCATGACTCTCTGCCCTACATCGTGCCAGTCCAAATAACCCCCTTGGGTTACTAGGTGATCCCAGATCTGGTCCTTTGGCTGGGTCCTGGGGGACTGCTGCCCGTGTTGGGGACATGGAGCTCCTCCACATTCAGACTCCCCTACCCAGCTGCTTTGCTCCCTGTGGGTCCTCAAACCCACATGGAACTTCTTCAGAGGCCTGTGCTGGGAGTAGGGAGGTTCTAAGTGCTTCTGGAAAACCAGTTCATCTCCAGCCTCTTAAACAGGATCTGTGTGACAGGGCTGTGACCATCAGTGCTGAGCCCTTTGCAGCAGCATCCTCCTGCCTGGGATCTGCCTGATCCTGCACCAGGGCACCTGTTTTGCTCTTCCAAGCAAGAAAAGCAGGGAAGAGGAGGTTGGAAATGTGCGTGGAGGGGATGTGCTTTGATTTTATGGTGCTTGGAAGGGCAGGTGGAGCTGCAGAGAGCCCTCCCTGCAGCCAGACCCACTCTTTTCAGTAGCTGGGGTCTCCACACTGGCTGGCTGGGTGCTCTGATGGCAGGTGTCCTCCTTAATCACTCGGGTGACCGATTATCTCACAGTCATTACCGTGATGGATCGGAGCAGTTAACGTGTCAATGGCCATTACTAGGGGGCTGTGTTTTCTCTGGATTAATGAATCGACATCATCCCGACGGATCCACGGAGCTGCCAGGGTCTGGATGAGGGGGAGAGGTGTTTTGACAGGGAAAGGAGGTGATGCACCAGCTGTGCAGTGGGGTGCGGGCATCGTTTCATGGGAGAAAAGGGCAATGCTTTTGGGTGATGTGGCTTTGGGGAGAATCTCCTCTCTTGTCACTGCCCCGGGAGAGCTGCTTCCACCACGGGGAGGGGAATTTTGAGGATGGATGTGAGTGCACACAGTGAGAGCCAGAGTCTCCCAGCAGCCTGTTGCGGGGTGTGTGTGGGGGTCCTTCCTATGGCCCCGTCGTGCCCGTGCTCCTCACAGGGTTTTGCTTGGCAAAGGCTGGAGCGTTTGCACCCGTGGGAGCTGTCGCGGCCCTTTTGCTTCTGCAGATACTGGAATTGGGGGATGTGACACCACACACGGGGGCTTGGAGGCCTGGATTCTGGTCAGTCCTGCTTCTGCGTTCATGGCCCTGATGATGGCTGCAGGTGATGGGCAGGGAGAGAAGTGGCAGTAGGAGCAAAATACATCTCGATGCAAAGACCAGGAGGAGAGGTGCAGGGAGCAGCAAGGCATGAGAGGGGCCAGGTCCATCCCTCCTCCCGCCGATCGGATCTTTTACAGCCCTTCGAGCCCGGCCCACTTGGGGTCCTGCAGCCGTTTCCCACGCAGCTAAGCGGAGGGAGCGGGGGCTTCAGGTTCCCCCCAGCGTGATGCGCTAGTGCTTTAAAAGGCTGGCAAAAGCCAGCAGCGGGGCTTCCCAACGCCTCTTCATGCAAAACTTCCCCGGCCCTCCTCCTCCTCTTCCTCCCCCTTCTCCTCCCCCCCTCCTTCTCGTCGTCGCGGGTTGCGGAGCGCGGCCGGGCCCGCCCGGCTGC
>JAOEGS010006315.1:0-12127 GCA_025447755.1 Corythornis vintsioides | reverse complement strand
AGGATGTCCTTAAATACAAACGAGTATTTTCCCTTGTCCCTGGAGAGGGGCATTTGCTGCTGCTGTGCGCATTGATCAGGTTGGGCTCCCTGATTTGCCCACCTTTTCAAACTCGGCCTGTAAATCACCAGTATATGTAGTTCGAAGAGGAGCATTTCTGACTTTTATATCTAATATATGTTTAAAATATATATAAAGAAAGAACCATGAATTTACAATAATAAAAGTGAAAATCAGCTGAGGGCAAGGCAGCCCATCCTTCCCCACAGCACAGCACCGGGGTAGTGACTGGCTTTGGGGCTAGGGTCTGAATGGATGGGGGGTGAAGGGTCTTGCGAGTCTGGGGGTCCAGCCGTGAGTCCGGGGTTCAGTTCCCTGACCCGAGTGTCACGCAGGCAGAAGACAAACGGTTTCACCCGGGATGCAGCATCGGAGCTGCACGACCCGTTCGGTCGGGGGGGGCGACCGCCGTCCCCACCGGGGCGGAGCCGGGCCCGGGAAGCCCCGAGAGGCGGAGCCGGGCCGGGACTTTCCCGGGGCTGCGGCCGGAGCAAGGCGGTCGAGCTGGGGCCGGGGCTGAAGGTAAGCGTCTGGGCCTCCCTGGGGTGGGCGAGGGGGCCGAGGGGACTGTGGCTGAGCCGTGTGCCTGCTGGCCAGCGGGCAGGGTCACGGCAGTGGTGGGCGCACCGCAGCCGAAAGCACCCGGCTCGGGGGATGCGCCCGGGAGTTCCGTGCGTGGCTGCGCATGGTGCGTTGCAGCCTCCCGCGCTCTGCCCGAGCCGAGCTCCTCAGCTTTTGCCATGTGTGCGCTGAGGTGACGGGAGCAGATGTATCCCGATGGAAAGGAAGCTGAACTGATGGAGGGATTTAAAGTTTCAGTGCCAGGGCCGCCCATCCCTGCTGAGGGGTGTGCAGCAGCCGGCCCTCCGCAGCTCTTGGGCTCCCACTCTCCACGGCTGTCGCTCGATGGGCACTCGGGAGAAAGCTGAGATGTTGGGAAGATACAGGCTGGAGACACATTTGCTGCCTTGGCATGGGGTGGAGAAAGCAAGTTCCAGCACTGGTGCTGATACTAATTTCCCTGACACGGGGGAAGTTGCTTATTTTCCTGTTTCTGTGTTGCTGGTGCATAGTGCTCCATCCTGTGACTCTCCCTCTGTGCACTGATCCCTGCCTCTGTTGCCCACACCCACAGGCTCAACAAGCTGTACCCAAAAAGGAACTCTGGCTGCCAATGTGGTTGTGTTATGGAGGACAGAGTGGGAACCGGGGAGAGAGAGAGATGGCAAATGCCTGGCTGGTGCTGAGAGGGGTTTCCGAGGGTGCACAGATAGACAACTGGACCCAGTGGCTCATAACACAACTGCAAAGTAGCTGCAGCTGATTTACAGGCCCTAGAGGAGAAAACCAGATCAGTGGGTGGCTGGGGTTTGCCAAAACCAACGTGATAGCCACAATGGGAAGGAGTAGAGGCATTTTCTGCAGATAGAAATGGCTTTGGTGCTTCAGAGCAGGCTGTCTGGGAGGGGAAATCTTGGACAGCTTTCAGGGAGAGGGGATTTCTCTCTGCCACGCTTGCAGGTCAAGGAGTTGGTTTCCAGGAAAGGTCTCAGAATAAAGTGTGTGAATGCTGTTCAAGAAGGGACACAGCAGCCTCTTGCCAGACCCTTGTCAGTAGCTGTTGGGACACCTGGGATGGAGCTGAACACAGGATTTGTGCAGAAAGCACGGTCAGGTACTTAGGGCCAACACTAACAGTGTTAGCAGGCCCTGGGGGAAACAAAATGTGCAGGGAGTAGTATGTTAGAGGAACAGATAGCTGGGTGGCTAGAACATGTCAGCTATACACCAGGGCAGCTCAGAGCAGAACTGTGCTTGTGCCACCTCCTTTGTTTCTGTAGCTCCTTTCCCCTGGCTGCTAAACACTTCTGCCATGGACAGATGGAAGGACATTTCCCTCCTGCCTGCAGGGCATCGTCTCTGCAAGTCAGCCGACTGTCACAGGAGCAAAGAAAATAGCACCTGCATTACTAGGTCACGTTCAGGGAGCTTTAGGCATGGAAGAATGGCTTTAACTCGTGCTGCTTACCAGCAACTGGCCCTTAATTGAAGTAGTCTGGCTGGAACAGGGAGGCTGTGCTATCCAGCAAGGGTGCCATGGCAGTACTGCCCTCAGGAGCAGGGAGCTGGAGGAGCTCTGGGACATGCATTGCAGTCGACTTGCTGCTTTTTCCTCCTGTTCCCAGCAATGCTCAGAGAATCTGTCCTGAGCCCTGGAAAGGTCTGAAGATAGGGAGGAATCAGCTGAGCAAAGGGGGACTGCAGTGTATACAAGGCCAGGGTCCAGGCCAGATGTTCTGGGTACTGCAGAGCAGGAGATGCTGCAGGATGGCAGGAGGGAGAGATGGGTCTCATTCTAGGATGTGTGGAGGATAAAAGCTGGTTGTACTGGGAGACTGGGGGCCTGAAGGGCACGACTTCTCAGCATAGGAGGTGGGACTTACCTTGAGAGCAGGTCTGAGATTGCTTTACCAGGAACAAGGAAGCAGGCAACAATCCTGCTCTGCTCAATGAGCAAGGTGGGTTTCCTCTGATGCACACTGTGCAAGGCTGAAGGCCTATGGTCAGCAACCTCCCGAGTGGGCCAGAGCCGTGCAGCCTGGGGAGATGCAGGCATGACCCCATGATGTTCCTTAGTCATGCTGTTTGCTGCAACAAGTTGAAGTGTCTGGGGCAGCAATGAGTGAGCTGTGAAAACCCCTCTAGAGGAGATGAGGCTGATGGCGCTAGAGAAGGGGAGCTGTTCAAGGGGCACAGTCTGTTCTTCTCCAGCATCTTTGAGACTAGGCTTCCTGAGCCAGGCTCAGCAGATTGGATTCAAGGTGGCTTTTTCCAGCACACTGAGGAAGGATATTTGTACTCACCTTTCTGGGAAAAGTGTGCTAGCAGATGAGGTGGCTGACTTGTTGTGGCAGATTGAGGCTGCCCATGCGGGATGTCCAGTGGGATCCCGACAGCAGGCAAAGTGTGCTGCTTCTACAGGCCAGCGGGGGCTGTGTCCATGCTTACAGGCTTTTGGAAACCCCTGCAGAACAGCAGAGGGAAAGTCCTATCTCATTTTGTAGTGCTGGATCTCCACCTTCATACTTCTTGCATCCCCTGCTGTACCTCCTTGGACCCCATGTCCTGGGATGGGCTGCACTGCTGTCTATGCTACATGCCACAGGCTCGCTGGGCCAGTGCTGCTGGCACTTGACTGGGCTCAGGTAGCAGGCCAGTAGGGGAAAACCTTAGACCTGGGGCCACAGGGCAGCCCCTTTGGAGGACTTGAGTGGCTGGAAAATCTCCATGAAAAGGCTCTTTTCAGCTTCTGAAGAATATGAGTCAGACACGGGTTGAACAATCCCCTTCCTTCCCCTCTTCTCCCACACACCTAAAATCCCCTGAACGGGACCTGCAGCAACCACTGATTCAGAAATTCATGATATGAGGGCACTGTGGAGTCAGATGCGGGTTTTTTTCTTCTTTTTTTTTTTTCTTTCTTTTTCTTTCCATTGCTTAGTGAAGAGAAGAAATGTGGAGTAAGACAGCGTGCTCAGAGGCTCGGCTCTGATCCTGCCCCTTTGCTAGAAGTCTCTGGTGGTTTCCCACAGTCAGGCAGTCCTTGATCCTAGCAGGATCCTTGTCTGTGGTAGCTGGCAGTCCCGTGGCAATGCTGGGACTGGAGGGGTTGCTGAGACCTGCCTCTTCCTCCCCGGTGAGTATGAGGGTATGAGTGCTGTAGGTAATGGGGAAGGGGCTCTGATGGTGGCGGGGCCTTTCTGTGGGCTGCAGGGAGAATGCAGCACCAGGTGCTGGGGTTGTGGGAGATGGTCCCATAGGGGTCTCTGGAGCTGCTGCTCCTGCTTTGAAACCAGATGCTTCCTAGAGGGTAAGAGCAGATAAAAACACAGATGGAAAATGCCCATCTCAGGCCACCTCTGTGGGAAGGATACAGGGGCTGCTGTGTAAGTGGCAATTGGGTGAGCGGGAAAGCACCCTCTTGAGTGCCTGGTAAGGGGTGCCACGCACTGGCTTCAGTCTACAGAGTCCTGGATAGCTTCCTCCTGCCAGGAAGGAGACAGCAGGCTTGGGGGCAGTGCTTTGGGGCAGTTGCTGTTGTTTGGGTCCAGGGGGGCTTAGAGAAGACATCCCTTTTTCAGGCTGTATATCGTAAAGGTGAGGTGATGAGTGGTAGAGACCAGGGAGGCCCCAGGGGCTGCTGCCGGGGTTTACGGCAAGGTCCTGCACTGCGGCTCTCGCTGGGAAGGGGTGCGGTGGCTGGTTAACAAGAACGGGTGCCTGAAGCAGGGCAGGCGGCCGGGTACGGCAGGGGGCAAACCCCTCGGTGCTCTCCGAAACTCGAGACCTTCGGGGGTGCCGGGGGTGCCGGGCAGCGCCCGAGCGAGAGCGGCCGGGGGTGGAGGGCGGCCACCGGGATTTCCAGCACGCCCGGAGCCCAAAATTACCAGGCGGCGGTGAGACCGCCCGTCTCAGCCCCCCGGCCCGGGCCGGGGGAGCCGCCGGCGTGCGCAGTAGCGGCCGTGCCGAGCCGAGCCTCGGGCCGTGCCGCGTCCCATGCTGTACCGAGCCGTGCCGAGCCTCGGGCTGTACCGAGCTCCGCGCTGTACCGAGCCAAGCCCCGGGCAGCGGCGGGGCGGGGCAGTGACGTGACGCGTGGTCCCGTCATTTCCCGGCTCGCCGGGGTTTCTAGGGACTTTCCGGAGCGGCGGTGCCTTCCTGCCGCCGCCGGTCCCCGCTCACCCCCACGCTCTCCCCGCAGGCCGGCGGCCGGCCCCGCGCAGACATGGACGAGCAGTTCCAGCCTGTGAGTGCAGTACGGATCGGATCGGCCCCGACGCGGGGTGTGGGGGGGGAGTCTCTTCGGTGTCCCGGCGCCTTGGGGCTGGGCTAGTTGCTGTGCCTGACCCCACGGGCGTGGAGGGGCTAGGGGTCTGTGCTTGCCTTCGTAGTGGGATAAGGGGGTCTGCGGGTGCCCCTGGGATGGGATAGGGGGAATCTGTGTCCACCCCCAGGGTGGGCAGTGTGTGTAGGGGTTGCAGATACCACTGAGGTGGGAGGTGGAGGGGTCTGTGTCAGCTCCCAGGGTGCCTGCGTCCGAGGTGGGAGATGTGAGGGGGAGTCTGTGCCTGCCTCCGAGATGGGGAGATGGGGGAAGGGGTGTGGTGTGCCCTGAAGGTGAGCAAAGGGGGTCTGCTGGTGCCCCCAGGGGTAGGCAATGAGGAGTCCATACCTGCCCACTTCTCTTCCCCGGGAGGGACAGGGGATCTGTGGCTGACCCTCCCTTCCAAGGTAGGTAGTGGGAGTCTGTGCCAGACTGGCCCCACCCCCCATAGGGTGGGAGATGTGGTGGGAGATAGTGGTCTGTGCCTGCTCACCAGTTGGTGGTTCCAGCCCTAAAACATTCATAACATCAATCTCCCCTCTTGTCACCCAGTGCCTGGATGGGATTGACTATGATGACTTCAATTTCAGCTCCCATATGATGGAGCAGAAAGAGCCCCTGATGGAGACAGGTAAGGGCCTCCCTGGCTGTGCCCTCCTGGGGGTCCCCGGCTGCAGTGGGGTTTCCCAGCAAGCTGACTCATGCCTTGTAGTTCCCAGCAACACCATGGGCTGTGTCCCCACTGTCCCCACTGTGGGCTGGCTGGGAATCCCTGCCTTGTGCCACTGGGCTAAGTACTGTTTGGTCTAGCCCTGCTGCTCAGTCTACTGGGGACTTGAGGTGATGGTTCCCCAGGGCCTCTCTATTCCCCAAGTGCCAGAGCATCCTCTGTCCCTTCCCTCCACTCTCTGCTGCTCTGACCACTGCTCCCAGCTTTGCTCTGACAGCACAAGAGCCAGAGACCCTGAGGATCCCATGGGACAGATTGGTGTCACCTCACCTTCAGCACCATCCCCATACCTCTAGCAGCCTTACTGGGAGAATGCACTTTGGTTATCCCCTATTTCTCACCAGTGCCTCTCCTCTCTGTCCTACAGTGGAAGGTCCCTATCTTGTCATCATCGAACAGCCAAAGCAGGTAAGGATGTCACTCAGGTAAGGGCAGGTATAGCTCTCACCCCTTGTTCTCATAGCATCAGGTTTGTACCACCCTTCTCTGATGTCCTCTTTGCCTCTACAGCGGGGGTTCCGGTTTCGGTACGGCTGTGAGGGCCCCTCACATGGTGGGCTGCCAGGAGCATCCAGCGAGAAGGGACGCAAGACCTATCCCACTGTCAAGGTGAGTGCTGCCCTGGGGAAGGGATGAGGCAGGATCTTCAGCTGGTGTGTACAGGGTATCTTGAAGGAAAGATGGAAAATTTATATTAAACTCAGTGTGTCTCATGGTGCCGGAGGGGTGGGAAGGCTGTGGCAGGAGGGGTGGTGGCCGTGGGGGACAGCAGGGGTTAGCAGACAAGTCCTGCATGCTGCTGGGCTATTGTACCTGACTCACATCTTTCTCCCCACAGATCTGCAACTACACGGGGATGGCCCGGATCGAGGTGGACCTGGTGACACACAGCGACCCTCCCCGCGTGCATGCCCACAGCCTGGTGGGCAAGCAGTGCAATGAGGCTGGCAACTGCATTGCAATCGTAGGACCCAAGGACATGACGGCTCAGTATGTGCGAGGGAGAGCCAGGGTAGCCTCTTGTCTATGTAGGGTGGTTGGGGGGCTGGCTGCAGCCTATGAGTTGGTGAGAAGAGAGGGGCTAGTACACTGAGGGGCTGGGTTTGTTGAATGGGGCTGGGGTGGGTTTAGACAAGGTCATTGGTACAGCTCTGTCCCCTGAGCTTTTTGGCCAACTCTGGGTCTGGCACATGCAGCTTGTTTGGGGCTTCTGACCTTGGGGTTGCAGCTTCCCAGCTTTGCAGATGACTTCTGTAGCCAGCCTGAGTCACTGGGTTATTTAACAACTGCTGTAATTGCTCTTATAAATCCAGCCCTGGCTGCTGGCTTAGCCTGGTCCTATTTGTTTCCAGCCTTTTTGGTCCTCCCATTTGGACTTGTCACCTGTGGGAGCCCAGAGTTTCCCAGGCACCTCTTTTCTGGGTTCCTTTCCTCTCCTCTGTGGTTGCTTCTCTTATGTACTGCACACATTGACCCCCTGATGCCTGAGTGGCACTGCTTTATACTTCGCTCAGCTCCTTCCTGGTCACAGGAGCCCATGTGCCTCCCAGGCTGGCTGCTCCCTGCCTTGGTGCTCCCTTATCCCAGTGGGATCCATCTTCTTCTCTAGGTTCAGCAACCTGGGTGTGCTTCATGTCACCAAGAAGAACATGATGGAGATCATGAAGGAAAAACTGAAGCAGCAGAAGATGCGCACCAGGAGCCATCTGCTGACAGGTAGGGTAGCCTGGGGACTCAGCAGGACTTGGCACCCCAGTGTGACAACCTGGTGGGCTGGGATTAGCATGAGGCTGGGGAGGAGGGCCTGGCAGGATGACCTGGAGCCCCATCCCTGTTCCTAGCCTGACTCTACCTCCCCTTGCCCTGGCAGAAGCAGAGTTGCGTGAGATCGAGCTGGAGGCAAAGGAGCTGAAGAAAGTGATGGACCTGAGCATTGTGCGGTTGCGCTTCACGGCCTACCTCCGTGACAGCAGTGGGAACTTCACACTGGCCCTTCAGCCTGTCATCTCAGACCCCATCCATGACAGCAGTGAGTGTGGGGCCAGGCTGGGGAGGGGCCAAGGCAGGACACGGTAAGGAAATGAAGGATGCTCTCTCTGCCACAGTGGCTCCCAACGCCTTTTCTTGCTCTGCAGAGTCCCCAGGAGCTTCCAACCTGAAGATCTCACGGATGGATAAGACAGCAGGCTCTGTGCGAGGAGGGGATGAGGTCTACTTGCTTTGTGATAAAGTTCAGAAAGGTAAAAGGTGTCCCTCCAGCCAAAACCTTCTGAAGGGGCTGCGGCAGAATAGATCCAGGGGCAGGGATTGGTGCCAGCACCTCTTCTCTCCCCAGATGACATCGAGGTGCGTTTCTATGAGGATGATGAGAATGGCTGGCAGGCCTTTGGGGACTTCTCACCAACTGATGTGCACAAGCAGGTATGGGGGAGGTGGGGGGAGGGGGTGCCCTGCAGGGTGGAGGAGCCCTGTCTTCAGCTCCAGGGAGGAGCAGGACCCCACATCTGTCTGTTCTGCCCACAGTACGCCATTGTCTTCCGCACGCCCCCCTACCACAAGCCCAAGATTGACCGTCCTGTCACCGTCTTTCTGCAACTGAAGCGGAAGCGGGGGGGTGACGTGAGTGACTCCAAGCAGTTCACCTACTACCCTGTGGTGGAAGGTGAGCACATCCCAGGCAGGCCAGCATGTCCCCCACTGCTGGAGCCACCCCTCACTCTATGACCCTTCTCTCCCCATAGATAAGGAAGAAGTGGAGAGGAAGCGCAAGAAAGTCCTGCCTCAGTTTCCCCAGCACTTTGGCGGGGGCTCACACATGGGGGGTGCCGGTGGTGGAGCCGGGGGCTTTGGTTCTGGAGGCGGTGAGATTACCTCTTCCCCCTCACTGCTTTGGGGCCATTGCCCTGGCCCTGGGGGCTCCCAGCTGCTCTCCAACCTCACACACCTACCCCCTTTGCTCCACAGGTGGGAACCTCAGCTTCCCCTACTCCCCTGGGCTGGCCTACAACAGTATTTACTCACCCGGCCCTCACCCTGTGGGGGGCTACCAGGGGGGTGTGCAGATGAAGGGCCCCGAGGCAGAGGGTCCCAGGAGCGATAGGCAGGCACCCACAGAGAACACGTACTGCAAGGACCTGCAGCAGCATGGTATGAGGGGGCTGGACTGGGGTGAGGGCTGGGGGGCATCACTTGGGAGGGGAGGCACAGGATGGAGACCTTTTGGGGCCACATGCCACTCTCCTCTGAGGGGGGAAGAAAGAAGTTGGCCAGGGCTGCTGTTCCTGGTGGTGACATCCAGCTTTGGCCCCTAGCTCAGCTGTGCCAGCTGTGGATGCTGGCACTGGCCCGTCGCAACGCTCATGCTCTGCTCGATTACTCAGTCACGGCTGACCCCCGCATGCTGCTGGCAGTCCAGAGGCACCTGGCCGCATCTCAGGACGAGAATGGAGACACGTGAGTGCATGAGGGCTTTGGAAGGAGAGTAAGGGAGCCTTGTCAGCTGTCAGAGCCATTATGGGGCAGGGGGTGGGAGGACCCGAAGAATAAACTTAGAGCTGAGCCAGGAGCCATGCTGCTCTCTCGCTGCAGGCCTTTGCACCTTGCTATTATCCATGAGCAGACAGCTGTGATCAAGCAGCTGATCGAGGTCACCGTTAGCATCCCCAGCCAGCAGATCATCAACATCTCCAACAACCTGCAGCAGGTACACGTTTCCCAGAGCAGCCAGTTCTTCTCCTGGGGCTCACTCCCATTTCCCAACCCTGGGGGCTCCTGTTGCTGCCCCTACTGAGGGGAGGCTACAGGGCTGATTATGGTGCAGCCATGCTGGCAAGGCCAATGGTGCAGGACTCAGCTTCTCTTGCTGAAAGGGTGCTATTGTCCTGCAGACACCCCTGCATCTAGCAGTCATCACCAAGCAGCCCCAAGTGGTGCAGCTCCTGCTGCAAGCCCGTGCTGACCCCACCTTGCTGGACCGCTATGGCAATTCCTTGCTGCACCTGGCACTCCAGGCTGGCGATGAAGAGATGCTGAAGACACTGTTGACCCACCTGGGCTCAGCTACCCCTTATCTGCTCCGTCTGCCTAATTTCCATGGTGAGTGGGGCTGGGATACAATGGTCAGGGGCCTGGTGCTGCTGCTGCAGGCTCAGACAGAGGGCTGCTGAGCCTTTCCCCCTGTTGCAGGCCTCCTGCCTGTGCATTTGGCTGTGAAGGCAAAGAGTTTGGCCTGCCTGGACCTGCTGGTCAGGAAGGGAGCAGATGTGAATGCAGTGGAGAGGCAGGGTGGGAGGACCCCCTTGCACCTGGCTGTGGAGATGGAGAACCTGAACATGGCCACCCACCTGGTGAAAAAGGTACAGGAAGGGATGGTGGATTTGTGGCTGTGGGATGGGGGGTGGGGTGCATCCTCTTACAGGGCTTTAGCAGAAGTGGGGGGATGTCTGGTTTTAGGGTGACAGGGAGCAGGGTGGGCAGTGCCCAGGTAGACCATCTTCACAGCCTCACGTCTTTCTCCATAGCTTGGAGCAGATGTCAACAGACGGACTTTTGCCAGGAACACCCCCCTGCACCTGGCTGCTGGCCTAGGCTCCCCAACCCTCACCAAACTGCTCCTCAAAGCTGGTAAGGCGCTGTCCTCACGCCTCTCCCTTCCCCTCCCTGCAGCTCTGGCTGCTAGCACTAGGGGGCCACCTTCCCTTCTGGGGGCTCAGTCTACCCTTCCTCAACAGGGGCAGATGTACTGTGCGAGAATGACGAGCCGGTGAGCCCGTCCTCATCAGAGGCCAGCAGTGACACAGACGCTGATTCTGAGGAGCAGGAACTGGCCATGGAGCTGGGGGAGCCGGCACTGGCCATGGAGTGTGGCACCAGCCCCAAGTCCCCTGTGTATGGTCATGGTCAGGCAGGGCACAGGCAGCGCCGCTGCCACACGCCCCTGGACCTGACTCGGAGCCAGAAGGTGTGTGCTGTGGCAGGACAAACCCCTGGGAGCATTTTGTGAAGGCCACAGCACAGATGGGGCAGAGCTCCATCAGAGATGCTCCTGCTACGGTGCCTGTGCCCCTTTGAGTACTAGGGACAGCCACAGGGAGGAGACGGGGGGGGGGATGGTGAGCCATTGTTTTGGAGGATGCTGACATCTATGTGTATCTGCAGGTGCGGGAGATCCTGCTGCAGGCCTCCCAGCAGGGCCCCGAGGCAGACCTACCTGCTGCCCCCCAGCCAGGTGAGAAGCCCCTTTTCCCTCTCCTACCTGGGGACAGCACTAACTTCCTGGCAGTGAGGATGGGCACCGTTTGATGGAGGCTCCTCTCCCATGCAGGGAAGGTCCTGTCGATGGACAGTGAGGCACTGCAGGGGCTGGAGCAGCTGCTGAACCAGGACTGCCGTGGATCGGACTGGATTGAGCTGGCCAAGCGCCTGGGGCTCTGCAGCCTGGTGGAGACCTATAAGGACACCCCCTCACCCAGCATCAGCCTCCTGCGCAGTTACGAGGTCAGTGCCTGGCCTGGGTGCCCCTCTCCCCCCTGCCTGTCAGGCCACTGACCCTGCTTATTGTCCTTTCTCTGCAGCTGGCGGGGGGCAGCCTCGAGGGCCTGCTGGAGGCACTGGACTCCATGGGGCTCCGCAAGGCTGTGAGGATGCTCCACAAAACTGAGGCACTGGAGAAGCTGCAAAGCACAGGTATGGGAGCAAGGGGCTGGCAAGGGCTGTCCTTGCTGCCCACCTGACACCTCATCACTGACACTACCTGTGACTTGCTTTGCAGAGCTAAAGGAAGACAGTGCCTATGGCAGTGAGTCGGTGGAGGAGGAGCAGGTGCCCACACTGGCCCTGAAGCCGGGGCCAGGGGCTGAGCTGCCCCACAGCCAGCAGCCACAGGTGCACTGAGGGGCCAGCAATGCCCACACCCACCCAGGGAGGCTGCAGTGCCCCCCCACCCTACTCTGCCCACACAAAGTGCCTTCTGGACTTGAGTTCCCGCTGCCTGGACTTGGAGACAGGATGCAGTTGGCTCCTGCCTCTCTCTGCTCTTATTTAATGGTCCCTCTTCTGAATAAAGGGACACAGTTTCCATTAGCCTTTGCCCTCCCTGCCTCCAGCCCTGGCCCTCAGCCGGTGGGCACTAACCCCCCTGAGCCCTGCCTGGGGCTGGGAGTCTGGCAGCAAGGAGGCAGCTGCCAGCCCTCCTCAGCATCCCTTCCTGCCAGGGCTGTCCCCAGCCACGGGGAAGAAACCACAGTGCACACAAGAAGTGAAGAGCAAGTTTTACTTCAATAACCGAGAGAAGAAGCTGTACAAAGGTTTTTCTCCTCCCCAAGCCCCTTGGGGGCAAGGGTGGATTGTTTTTCCTTTTTTTTTTTTTTTTTTTTTTTTTTTTTTTTTTTTTTTTTTTTTTTTTATTAAATTAGAAAAACAATAAATTTTTACTTTATTCAAACGGTCCTTGA
>JAOEGS010006313.1:0-18561 GCA_025447755.1 Corythornis vintsioides | reverse complement strand
AGCTTGGAGTTCATTATCATGACATGAAAGAATGAATTTTACACTTGAGATGCTGTGAGTGAAAGAGGATTTGAGTCTTGCTGTTCTTTGGTGTCAGTTATATTGACAAAATACTGGCAAAGTCCACATCACTTATTAGAGGTTCTCAGCTGCTTCAGGGTGTTTGTCAACTCAAATCATAGAGGCCAGTGTAAAGATCTTAAAATTTTAGCCAGAAAACACAAAGGGAAGAACATAGCTACTGCTAATCAGCTTCTTAGATGTCCAGTATAAAGGGAAAGAAACATTAAATCTGAGCTAAGTAGAAAAATCTGAAGTGGTTTTCTTGAATATCTATATACTGGTCTTTACAGGCACACTCAAATACTCTGTATATGAATGTCATAAATCATTTTAAGTCAGCCAGTTTAAGGTCAAAATAATCACAGCATAAACTTGTACCAAGGTATTACATTCCTGTGTGTGGAGCAATCCTCCTGGAGCAGCCAGCACCCAAATGCACTCTTTAAGCATAGCAGAGTGCTCTTCTACTGGCCTGTGTGAATTGATCTAGGAGTTAGTAAAGAAGGTTTGCAAGGAAACTTAAATAACCAGTATTTAGTTAGAAAAGCTGTGTGCTTTTTTTAGAAAAGTGCAGAATGCTGAACCCTAAAAGTATCAAGGATTCTTAAACAACTGTGTCACTATAATTTGTATTTTAACACATTAGGAGTCAAGTTAGGGTCTTTTTGGCATTCCAAACTGTTCACTTTGACAGGTAGCTGTTTGATCAGTTGTGTTTGGAGCTTTGTGAGTGTATTTGAATGGAATGTAAAGTACATAGAGGAAATATGTTCTTAGGTTTAATGTTTTCCTTAGAGCAAAGAAAAACTAAAAATGAGTAACATTGATCAGTCTTAATTTCAAATGCTTTTGCTCATAAAGAGTGTGTACTGCCAGACTATTAACAGCTAGGCATAGACCAGGTTTTTAAGTTTGAAAAACTGGTTTTGAATCCAGTTATGATTGTTCTTTCACCATGATATTTAACTTCAAATTAACATAAAAGTTTTTGTTTTCTACACACTGGGCCATATTGACTCCTGCTGATACCTGGAGAAACATCTTGGACTATGTATCTCTTTCTCTACCTTCTAATTTGGTTCCATTTAATTTAAACATTGTGGTTGGTATTTGGCATCTGCTTGATCCCACCATTTTTAGTACAGGAAGAAAAATACCTTTCATATAAAGAGAAAATACTCCTTGGCTATCTAAGAAGTCCAGACAGGCAAAACCCTTGAAAGCTTCCAATCACAAACACAGGCTCCTCAGTGCTTTGGTGAATGAGTAGTAACTAGTGTGTCTGCTCATGGCAGGTTACTGGAAACTTTGAGGTACTATCACCTAGGTCTCTTCCAAATTCTGCATACTTTAGCACTTTAAAGGGTTTTATAAACTCCAAACTAACTTACATTTAGGCAAAAGTCAGAACTAGGCACTCTTTAAACAGGATAATGGACAGTAAGACTGAAGAGAAATTCAAGTGCCCGTTACATTTAAATACTCATTCTTCCCTGCAGAACATTTTTCCCTGTCCTCTAGGTTTTCACTTTTCCCCACAGTTATTCCTGGGTTGCAATGAGCTTGTCAGAGTCCCTTAAGGTCCCTAGAAAATAGGATTTGATTTTATTTTGGAGAGTTGGCTCTGTTACCTCTCAGCTCTCCTGTTCTCTACCTTTATTGCAGGTTCCTCCTTGTTAGGCCTCTCATTCTTTTTCTCCTTTTTTAGCAGAACATAAAGTAGAAGACACAATAAACTGCAAACAAACAAAAGAGATAGCATCTCTTGCACCATTAAAACAGATTGCAATTCTGCAATAAAGATTCCTTTGCAAGAAGAGTTCTGAAATTTCCTCAAATGCTACAGACCCTGTAGCCAGTTTTGTAGCTAATCATTAGTTCATATACATTCGTTTATCTTTCCCTGTGGGCCATTTAAACCAAAGTCCTTAATCAGGTAAGTACCACAATCACATAATGAGAATTGTCACCTAATAACTCCCAAGGACTTGGCAAAAGGCTTTCAGACTTTTCCAAGTTTATAAATCAGGGTCTTAGGACTTATTCTAATACAGACACAAATACACCTAAAATTCCCATTAAGGTGTTGGGGTCAATGTTCTGAAGAAAAACTACTTTTCATCTACAGAATTTGATAACCTCGGGGGAGTGTTATCTGTAGAATCCTTGTAAGCAGTTGCCCATCTTGGACTCTGGATGGTACAAGTCCTATATGCAGGGAAAAAAAATCACCTTACAACTTGCATAGTTTCTGCATAGATACTTTTGTGATGATAAGGATCAGGATGTCCATTGAGTATCAGCGAAGTAACAACTCCCTGCACTAGCAGCACAGTAGTTTTTGATGGATACAAAAGGACTTGGAAAGATTTAGCTAGGTATGTGTAGCTTTCCCTTTTTCTGTGAATAATCTGCTGATTTTTTTCTTTATTAATTACAATATTGTGCAATATTGCAAGACACTGAAGGCAGATAACAGTGTGCTGCTCAGTTAGCAGTCCCAAGGAGAGTAAAATAGATCATGGACCTCCTGTTGCAGTCCTTGATAGCATTTCCATTTTCCTGTGTTTTTTTTTTAATGATGAGTACTGATAAGTTTCCTGAAATGCTTTAGAAAAAAAAGGTTTTTCCAATCTTAACTATTAGTTTATATTGTTGCTAACTTGGTTAGAGGTTTAAGAGCTTCAAAGTCTTGTAATTAAAACATAAAATCTGGCCAAGCAAACAAAATCTTGAACTGCATTTTTCACATGTTTCACAGGATCCTTTACTCTCTCTCTCCTCTTATTCTGAGAGGCATGTTTGGCATAGGCACCTCTTGACATACAGCAGAGGCTTGAACTGAGATTATATCACAATGGAATTTTAAAATCTCAGGAGGAATTTGAACCCGAGGTGTTACCTTTTCAAACACATACTACTGCCAGGCAGAGACAGTCATTGAATGGGGGAGGTGGAATTCCAGTAAGAGAGACTAGAATTGGATGGATTTCAGCTTCCAACTCTTTTGATGCAGTCTTTGACCTCTCACTGCACAATTCTGCTTATGTCCAGGATTTCTAGCATGTGTCACGTCCAAAACTGTGTCCCCAGAATCTGAAAGAGTGTGTCCAGTCCTTCTTCTGTCTCAGATACTGCTGAATAATTTACAGATTCTTGTCCAGATCCCAGACTCATTCAAAGTTCAGTGAGGGTTTATTCTTTGTTACTTTGTTTGAAAAGACTGACTGAATTAATTGGGAATTCATGTGTAGTAGTGAGCAAAATACACAACTAACAGTATTGATTATAAAGAGGCAATTGAATTAAGCATGCACTGAGAATTTCCTCTTTCATTGCTTGTGCTAATTCCTAAACCTTCATATGATAAAGATTATGATATTTCCATTTTCCAGGAAAGAAAGTTTGTGTTACTGGGAAATGAAACACAGACACTTTCTGAATATAAATTTGCCCATGAATTCACTAATGCATTGCTCAATGGTTTATTTGAACCAGGAATCTGACAAAAAACCCCATCTGACTCACAAAAGCCTTTATGTGCTTTTCTTTTACTTGAAAGAAAGAGTGGAGTCTCTCTTTTCTTTACTACCTTAACTTACATTAATAACTTGTCCTAGTACAGGACAAATTATTAAAGGCAAGTCTGTTATTTTAAAAGACTGTTACAGATAAAAATGCTGTTGAGTTAAACTGACACTCTAGTTAGTGGCTATAATAGATCTACATTTTGCCTGCATCTGTTGGCAAACACTCCTTGTGTTCCACGTTTCCATAGTTGTTGCTCAGCAACTAATTCCCCTATTAGTTGTATTTTTAATTGCCTTCACACATCTGGGTTCTCCAGCTCCTTGTAGGTCTGTTCCACCAACTCTTCCAGTTCTCTCTCTGTTAGTATAAATGTTGACTAAATGTTACAGGCTGCCCAGGGAGGTTTGGAGTCTCTGGAGACATTCAAGACCCACCTGGATGTGTTCCTGGGTGACTTAGTCTAGGTGCACAAAGTTCAGGAAAGCAAGCTGCTAACTGGAGGAATCTGGGAATTTAAGGCTGAGACAATCCTTTTCACCAGTTTGCAGAGAAGAACAGACATCATCTTTGGTTAGAGGAGTCCCTGTGCCTGCCTTCCTGCTGATGGTGGAGAGCTGACAGCTTGAGGGACTTGGCCCTGATCACTTTTCTGCCTTGCCTGCTTGTCTTGGCTGCGTGGGGCATCTCACTTCCAGTTGGTATTTTAAATAAATATAAGACTGTAGCAAGAGGCTTCAGAAAACCACAGTACTGAAAACTGAACAAAGCAACAGCCTGGTCAGTTCCACCATTTCATTTAAAAATATGGTGCCCCTGTTAACCACTTTTTCAATTTGAATACCATTCCTTTATGAGTTTCCTAGAAAATTGAAGAGGCTGTATACTCAGCAGCAAGGGAAAACACTATGTTCATTGTAACAGGAGTCTGTTTCCTACAAAGCCTTGCTATAATGGAAAAACGTGTCCCTGCTGTAATCTTTGTTTTTGTTAAATCAGAAGTGAAGCAATGGAGGGGAAGCTCTTAGTTCAATACACAGTGCTGCAAATATGAGAATGGCTACTTCAGTCTTGACAGTCTTCAGCTAGATAATCCTGAGTCTACATGTGGATTATGTCACTGTTGCAGCGATAAATTCCTGTGAATTTATGCCTTCAACTTATATTGGTATATTTTTGTGTCTGAAAACACCCCTATAAACCTGATAATTCATGGAGAGTTGTCTTTTGTCTTTTAATAACTGCATTTTAAAGAAAATTGAACAACTATGTGACTAGTGTTTGTAAATAAAAGTAAAACTGTTTAGGGATTCCACCCATTTTTTTCCACTGCATTACTTTAACTCCCATGAGGTTTTACACTCTTATTGAAAATGTAATAATGCCTGTACCATTCTCTTTTTTCTTTTTACTTTCTCCTGCTCTATTTTCTACATTGAAGTCTGCTTTTGCTTCAGATAGCTTTTGTTTTCCTCCAGATCCACTTCTTGACTTCTTTCTTTAAAGGACCCCTTGGAGTAGGTTTTCAAAACAACTTCTAATTGTTTGTTTATAAAAACCCACGTGTGTCTACAAAACTCCCTCAATGATTCTCAGCTGCTGAGGGGAGAACACCTGATGTGTATTACTCTGAGGCTCTAATTGTCAAACAAGATTTTATGTAACAGAAATCAAGACCACTTGGGACAGTAGTAAATCTCATTTACTATGCCAATTAATACCTTAATAATGGGAACAGCAGTAGGTTGTAAAAGGGGGAGGGTGGGAACAGGAAGGGGAAAATAAAGACTCCTTCCTTTCCAAAAGGTTTGTAGCTCACCCACGAAGCTGCATTCTTTTCTTCTCCTGCACATCTTCTGTCTTCAAGCGACCAGACTGAAGGTTTGTGGCAATTTGTTGTGCATGTGCTTAGAATTTCTGTGCATATAAACTGACTTTTAACTGCCTTTCAAAAAAGGGGTTTTTAAAACTCATAGCAGAAAATTAATGCAATGGCTAGTGAATACCTTAACATTTTGGAGCCTTTTATGCTTAAATATTGCTGCCAGTCTCTGTAAAAATGTCTGTTCTACTTCAGAGCTGGGCTTGAGTTCATGAGTAAGTGGTGAAATTGGTGACACAGAATTTCTCCCATATTAAATAGGTGTCTATAATTTACATTACAAAAGGTATGTATTACACTATTGTCCTGTGAAGACTACAATGCAGAATGTAACATGGCCTATTTAAGGATGGACTGGCACCTCCATCAATTTCTCACACTTTATGGAATACAATTAGTAGATTGTGTAGTAAGTTTAAGTGGATTTGAAAATGTAAACAACACTTTTGGTTTCTTTTCAGCTTCCACTGCCAAGATAAGCCACAGTTACCTTTTCCAAGCATTTTGTATCTGTTAAAGAGAAATGAGACTTTTTTTGGTAAGAAATCAGATATCTGAAATTTTCAGAATGGGGAAAGTATAGGAGTATAGGAAGGATACAAAGATGTGCAAAATAGGGGGACACTGAAATCATCAGGGTGTTACTTCACTACAAAGAGAGGTGGTTCCCCAAAATACCTTTAGCCAGTGTAATGCTAAAATTCCAGCTGTCTTTCTATCAGCACAGTTCCCTCTAACTCAGGTTTTTTTAGTATCATCTAAATAGCAGCTCAGTGTGAAATCTGTGAAAGCTGGGGAAGCTCAGAGGAAGCCTTTGTGATCTCACAACCATTTTCTACCTCTTTATTAGGCAGAGGGGTGCTAATGCTACATTTGAGAATGTTTGCAGGTATCAATTATGCAGTAAGACTCATAATTCTTCTATATTTGCAAATAAGTGGTAGTTTACAGTGAGATGGACCTTATGACAAAGGATCAGGATTCCTAAGAATTCAATATAATTCTGGAGTTTACCAGCACTTCTGACCAAGGACAGTAAGAAACCATCATCTGAAAGGTCACTAAAGCTTCCTCAAATTAAACTTTCTCTTTTTTTTTTCTGCTCACAATTTAATTTTTCTACCTTACACCTTAGCTCAAAGCCAAGGATTGATGATCTTTCATGTTACAGACAAGTAGTAGGGAGCTAGATTTAGTTCATTTATTGGTTCAATCAAATAGCAAAAAGAGCTGTTGGGGCTTTAAGTTATGTTATTCTCTTATCCTTATCATAAGTGTTAAGAAGCATTTCATAAGGCTGTCTTCAGTTTTAATATATTAAAACCACAATCAATTCAGTGCCAAAATAAAATATAGGGCTGATACCTATAGAAAAATCCACTGGGAATTATTTGAAATAATGTGCAGTTTTATTTATTTTTATAGATTTGGATTAAAAATACAACTATTAATAACTATAAACCCAAGATACATGTGGTAGGCAAGATGTGAATTGGAAGGAAAGAAGTTGGATGCTTACCTCAGTGGTTTAAGTGCTTTATATGATTGGCCAGCATGGAAAGCAATATTAGAAAAAAATATTGATGTAAATTGAGATTCTAATTGTCAGGTTGTGCTGTAGAATTATATCCCATGATTTCTTGCATAAATTGACTCCCAAAGGGGGCTTAGTAGTTAGGTGAACCTAACCATATTGCTAGGTAGTATGTGCTGTCAGCTCACCATTTTTCACTACTGGGGCATATTGCACTACTGCATATCAGTGGTAAATTTTCTTAGCTCCAAATCTTCAATGCTTGTTTGTTTGTTTTTTAACTTTCTTTGTACAGAACACCTATCCTACATTCTTGCTTTAGGTGTCTGTTAGCCCTCTCTCCCCTTCAGTTTAACTTTCAAGTCAGGGCTCAATTCTGTCAGTACAAGTTTTCTTGCTTCACTCAGTAAAATGTCACAAACTTTGAGAACTTCAAACATTTCACCATAACAGGAAATCCATGCTGCATTTACAGGGCTTTTGGTGGCTTCTGATAAATCTAATTGTTGTCTAGGCTAACTTGCATCCTGAGTGATGCTTGAAGTTCTTGTCTTGGCATGTTGATAAAATAGAAAACCAAAATTATGCATTTGTAGCCAGAAATCCCAGGCAGTAGACCCAAATGGGAACAAAGTAAACTGAAGCTCAAAGATCACCTGAAAGAAAATACTAAAGCAGTAAGACAAAAGAATAATCTTGTGCCTCACTGCTGTAACAAAGCAAATAGACCAATAGGAAATGGTCTACCTTAGTAAGACAAATTTTATTTACTTAAAGTAATGCTGATTGGGACTCAACCTCAGTGAGACACTTCTGGGTGTGTACTGTTACAATAAACACATTCCACTCAAAAGATTAAAAGCTCTTGACACTAATAAAATCAAGATACTATTTATTGCTAAATTACATTTGTTTGCATGTGATGCAAACATGGATACTACCTTGCCCTGCAGTGAAAATTGCAACAGACCTTTTTAGAGATAAGTATGGGTGGGTCACACAGAGAGTTTCTCTCCAGTCTTGTTTCATGACTCACACAAGAACATGTCGTGGATCATAGCGTGGGGACATAAGAATAACCTATTATCTTCCAGTGAGCAGTAGTAATATATTACAGATAAATCCATGCATCTTGGTGGGACAGGATGAGAAATAAGGACTAGTTTTGCAGCAGCAAAAAGACCATGCAACTGTTATTAGTGGTGTAGTGACAACTGCTTGGAGAAAATGCAGCTGAGTCACACCCTCAGCACAGATCTCAGTGTAAATTGTGCAGTCGAGCCAAAAATGTCTGGCTGCAGTTTGCTGAAATTGGATTCTCTCTCTTTTATTCCCTGGTGGTTGGTTTGTTGTGCAGTTCTCTCTACATTTCAGAATGAAGTGCTTTTGATTGTTTTGGCAGTGATCTCCATAGTTAGTGGTATGATTAACTATGTGGTGTTATTTTTTCTCTTGAATATTTATTCTATTTCTCTTGTACACACTGCAGTTTGGTCATGTGTGTGCCCTTCCTCAGAATTATTTTTTTCCATGGGGGAACATAAGTGCATATTGTGACTTTAAGAAAACCAAATAGATTTCTTCTAATGTACTGGTAATGGAGGTTAACCACAATGGGACTATTTAGCTAGTTTCATAGTGGTTTTCAAATATAAACAGTCATATCTGATTATATACCAAATAATAGCAGGGATTTAATGGTCTTCAGCTTTTTAGAGTCATGGGAGATCAAGTAAGATTATTTTTTTTTTTTTATACAACTTTCAGATTAGTCATAGTGCAAGTAAAAAATGGGGTATCCAAATATCACACCTCTCTTTAAGGTGCTTGAGAGAGCCAGTTCCTGTAACAGATAAGAAAATCAATGAATCAGGTGACTGCTGAACCATGGGAATTATAACAGAGGATGGTTAAAAGGAGTGATCAGAACCTGTCCTGAAACAGAGTTCTGCAGCAGCAATCCAAAACTTAACTGGGCTAATTGTAACAAAAATTGATTTAATGTAATCCTGCTGTTGATTTAATTCCTAATTTACACTGTTGCCTTTGTCTGCAGTACCCAGTGAATTATCTTTTGTGTTCCAGTATCTTCCTAGCAGATTATTCAATGTAACATAACTATGATCACAGCTGCCAAAGCTTACTGATGGTATTACTTCAAAGACACATATTACAAGCATTCCAAGAAATAAGATTTTGTTATTATATGACTTTTACCTTGTTTTTGAATTTAATTTTAATCCTGTGTATATCTCCTCTAAAATCTTTGATAAAAAGGTAGCAATAAGTATATTTGCTTTGGCTGACTGTAAGCTAGTGAGGAATATGTTGTTATACTGTAATGTATATCCAGAAAGTTGAAACACAGAGCAGGGAGATTTGGACACTATTGCAGGTGTCAAATCATGTAATCTTTCATAAAATGCTAAATTTAATGATGATCTTGTTTGGGTTTTTTTTTTGGGGGGGGGGGTTGATGGTGCAGGGTTAATTAAACCTCTGTGTTGTTTTGTTAGGTGGTTGGTTGGGTTTTTTTTTACTTTTCTGTCTGCTCTAAAACCATACAAAATATTAAAGTCTTAATGACCACTACTTATAAATTTATATAGACATAGTAAGACTAATGACCCAGTAGATTTTCTAACACTATTTTAGAAAGAAAAAGTTAGATTACTCTTGTTAATTTTCGGGGTTTTGTTTTGTTGTTTGTTTGGGGTTTTGTTTTACTTTGCTTGTTTGTTTTGTTTTGTATTTTTTTAAACTTGATTGCCCTGCACTGCCTAAACTCAGATCAGCAGTTCTGGAGTCAGAAGACAGTGTTTCTGATAAGATAACAAAAACACACAGAAGATAAAACTTAGTGACCACTTTCAAACTCATTTGGGCATTATATTTTTTTAACTTTAAGTACTGAGGTTAACAGTTTTAGTTTCACCTCACTCTTTTCAGTCAGTGGAGACAGAACAGATCTTTCTCTGAATGACCCTCCAGCATAGCCCCAATTAAAATTAATGGTTATATGGGGAGATGAGAGTAGCCTTGTAATTTAGGCTAAAGTTGAATGCTAATTAATCTAAATGTACTCACAGTTGTTCAATCTAGTTGTTTGTACTGCAGTATTGACTTTATTTGTAATGTAAGGCAGGGCAGACTAGGGAATTCTATTCTTTGTGTGTGGTTCCAGAAATTTGGCTAGACCAGGGAATTCTATTCTTTGTGTGTGGTTCCAGAAATTTGGCTAGACCTGCGAGTTCTGTAGAAAGAAAAAAGTGTGATAAGAATTCAGACGTTTGGTCTGCAGCTTTCAATGTCAAAATTCAAATACATTGTCCTTCATGAAATAGGTGAATCATATCTACAGCCAAGAAGGAACTTAGGTAAGAGATACAAAAGATCTTATCACTATATGACCAGTCTTCATAAATTCCTGAAACTTTCTCAATTACAGGTGCTTTAGAGATGTTTCTATCCTTATCTTTTCCTAGAACATCCATAGGAATTACCTGACAAACATACAAAAAAATAACTAAATTAGATTGGTTCTTCAAACTTAAAAGTTGCAGCTTGCATTGTGCCATCAGTATGATTACACCACTCTAGAAATGAGGGAGAGAGAACAACTGCAAGAGGTTACAGGAGGCGTGCAGGGCACAGGGGAGAAACAGGGCTTGATTTGCTTGTGATGACAAGACACTGACCTTGGTCCTTCAGCAGAGAAATTGAACTCTGGAATCTTCAATATAGACAGTGAGGAATAGATGATAAAAGAGTCTTTGCTAATGCTGTCAACAGGCTTTGGTTACTATTATGAAAAGCCCTGGGGGCTTTTCATAATAACTGAAATATAAATATAATAATGAAATATAAATAACTGAAATTTTCATAATAACTGAAATTATTTTTACAAGTGGTGTAGGTAGAGTACTGCTGCAAAATGTGATCTGCTACGGGGGCACTTAGTGTAGCATACCTGAAGACTGTAGTGTGACTGGTATGATTTATTCCTTAATGATGGGGAGAGAAGATGTAGACAAGACCTAAAATTTCACTGACTCCTTGGTCATGGAATATAGTAAGAAAGGGAGGATAGTGGTAAAAGCGAGTAGAAAAGGGGCTTTGGATGTGACTACATGTGCTAAGTGGTGTTTCCAGTACTGAGTAGGGTTGTGTGATGGGTCACATGCAGCCACTGTCTGATGAGCACAGTGGGCACAGGGTGAAGGAGACAAAACTGAAGGACTTAGCAACTGTACAAAACACTCAGCTGCTAAACCTATGACCCTGCAGCTCACAGAAGAGGTGGTTCTCTTAAGTCTACAAAGGTACTCATAATGCCAACTAGTGCTTGCAAATGGAATCTAGGCAATCTTAAAATCAATAATTAGAGGTAAATTTTCAACAGTTGCTGAAAAGCAGAGGATTAGATGTAAATATTATGTTTTATAATGCTTGAGATTATTCACAAAGACAAAATGTCTTTATGAGGCAGACACTATTGCTTCAGATGATTCTTGAAGCTGTAAGTTTAAAACCTCTAAGACTGGTCAGGGCAGAGGACAAATTATTAGGAATCTTTTCTTTCCCCAGAGGAAAAGAAATTGTTCATGTCTTGTTACCTTCCCTCTATTCACTTCTCCCCTCCACTTTGGCAAGTGTCCTAGACAGTGCCTAGGTGGGTACAATTTGTTCCTTTTGCATAACTGCTTTTGTTGAACACTCCTGGACCTTTATTCGATTTAGCTTGCCATACAGATGAAAAGTTTATTTTTTCAAGGGATTATAAAGTCCAGCTGCATTTTAAGTTGTTTGCTAAATTGGGTTCCTGTACTGATATGTGTATTTACATAGTAAATGCCATTCTTCTTGGCATGGTCAAGTTTCACGTCCTTGATCAAATGAATTCTTTGTGTAACTCTGCTTTTGAAAATCACTAGAAAGAATGTATCATAACATGCCCTGTTCACAATGAACTCTTTCATTAGCTTTGGTTTTGATGAAATTACTTAGCCTTAACTGTCATTTATTCTGTGATTTCATCTTAGCATATCCCTGCTAAGATGAAGTGTGGCTCATTAGAGTAAACAGAAACAGATCTAATTAATATCTTGTTGCCATAGTACAATGAAAATGTGAAGGGAAAAAAACCCAATCTATGGAATCAAACCCCCCAAAACCTCAACCTAGCAATATGTTATCAGCAAGTTTTGTCCATAGCTGTTGAGATTATTAAATAGCATCATAAAGTAACAAATACAAGAGTCTGAAAGGTCACAAAGCTATATATCTGCAGCACAATATTATGATAGAAGGGTTAATAGGTCAGAAAAATGAAATGGATGTTCTTTCACCTTTCAGAAAATTTTCCTAGACAACTCATTTTGCATTTGGCAGGTCTGCTTTACAAAATATTTTTTTCATAAAGAAAAATATATTAACTGCTAAAGGATAGTCCTATGAAAAATATGTAATTCTTTTTATGGCACAACCATTTCCAGATCTTTTTTTATTTTCATAGGCATGACTTAGTGATTTTGTGCTCTCTGTCAAAAGTACTTTTTTTTTACCCCACAAACATCTAAAAGCTGGTTGCTATTGCCTTGTGCTTTACCAGAAACATGCCTTATTGATCTGGTTCTTACATCTGGCAGTGTAACCCCAATAATAGGATTAACAGAAATAGCTGATCATCTAATTTGATTTGCAGCACTTGTGATTGACTCTCTGCTCAAGAGCAAGTAAATTAGGTAAATATATCACAGAAACCACTGATCTCTCAATCCACCTGTATAGAGACTCTTAAAAAATATTCACAGGCCAAAACTATATGTGGAATATGGAAAATCCATACTCATTAATTTAATGAGAAATATGTATTTGAATCCTATGGAAAAATGGAATAACTTTATGTATCCTCTCAAAACTTTTGTGGTGTTTTCCTGAATCTTGTATTCCATGCCATACAATTGTATAGAAATAGACTAGTGTCTCAACATGTTAAATTCATTTCCAAAATATAGTTTATTGTGGAGTTAAACCAAAAGGGACTTGATAATTTAAAATTAACTTTTTGGAAGCTAGCAAACATGCTAACCTAATGTAAGCCTAACCCATTGACACAGTTTTTGCCAAAATGAAATTGCAAAGGACACAGATGTGTTCTTACCTAAATTAAGTGCTTGAAAAATCTATTTTTACCTAAAATGCCACTTGCTAAATTACATTCTTAAGAAGTGAAAGGTACCATCTGATAATGTACAAGTGCCAGACAGAACGATGCTTCTGCAAAGTTTATTACAATGGTTAGTTTCAAATTCTCCTAGTGCCTCACAGTATAATCCTGTGTGACCCTGTCCATGTTAATTACAAGCTGCTGCTCCCTATGAGACCTGCTGGGAGAGGTTTTGAGCTCTGATCTGAATAGATCTACAAAAAGATGTAACTTGCTATGTTGTATATCTCAAAATATGCAGATGAACTGGAGTATTGCTTGGGAAAAGAGTAAGAGTTAGGACTTTGGGGAATTAATAAAATCTATCAGCAGGAGGAGGGAGCTGCTACCTAAATGGGATAACTAAGACTGGTTTATGCAAAGTGATTGGGAACCTCGTCTCCTCAGAAGCCACCTTTTGTATTCTTGTGATCAAATCAGCTCAGTGAGAACAAGTCTCAAGTGCTGACACAGCATTACAGGAGACTACATATGGGTGCTAGGACTCCTGATGTAAGCAAATTAATTTTTCTTCTCTCTAAATCCCCATGAAAAAAAAAGGTATTTATTTTAGGATTGGAGAATGAAGTGACCTGCCTACATCCATAGACAGGATTGGTTTTGGAAAACCAAAACACATCGGCACCTCTCAGATCTTGAAAAGGAACAACAATGGTGGGTTTTAAAATGTATGATGTTTACATATGGGTTTCTAGGTGTATCCATTACTGATGACAAAAGATTTTAAACTGCAATACAGCTTTCTCCTCCTCTCTCCTATTCCTCTCTTCCTAAGTGATCAAGATTCAAAAGAAAACTATAATAAAGCATCTCAAGTTACTCCACTGTGGCCATGGAATCAGATGAACACATACTGATTTCAGAATTTTTGTAAAATGCATTCTTGTGAACTAATGTTTTTAATTACATCTTGTACTGTTGAAAAGAACATTAAGCTGAAAACTCAACCTCAGATATGAATCCACAAAAATTTCTGACACTGATCTGCTGTCATGCAGCTCTTTGGTGATCAGGAAGTCTGATACTTCCCTTTCACTCTGCCCAGAGTTTGCCTTTCAGTGACACAATTTCCATTTCTTATTTCCTTGTTGTATCATCAGAGTGAATGGTGAGAGGCTCACTGCACAAAGTCAGGAATTTATTATTAGTACCAAAACCACTTTCTTCATGCTTGTGAGTTCAGCAATGAAGTGGAATAAACCTTATATAATTACATATGCAGCAGCTCAGAATTAGGTACTGACTGGTTCATTAAGGGAAGGACAAGATGTCTGTTCTGCTGGTGACAGACAGATCTATTTACTTTGACTCTTACTGACTGTAGTGTTATCTTTTCAGTAAACCATGACCCACCCTCAGGATTACAGAAAGACACAATATTGAGTTGTGCCAGACAGAGTTGTGAGGAGGAACTGGAGTCCTTCCATCCTACATATGCCTTTTCCTTAAATATGGGTTGTACATAATTAGAATTGTATAGCATTAAAATGCACAAATAATGAACCAGAAAAATGTAATTCTGCAATAATAAAAACCACTGCTTTTCTGGGCCTAATATATTAGAAGATTTGTACTAAACCATTTCTTAGTATGTCATTGCAGAAGTGATGCCCAACCTTTTCTGGTGACTTGATCTTTTATTGTTATTTCCCAACAGTTCTCTGGATTCTTAGGAAAACCTCATGGTGCATATGTCAGCACTCTTTGTTTTTTTAGCTTTTCAACAGAAATGTGCTTTTGAAGTGAATCTTCACTGTTACCATTTGGTATGCTTTGACTCATGCTGTCTAGCAGTCTTGGAGCATGCAAACTGCACTCATTCCAGATGGAACAGAACTGCAAGATTGCCCTTGGATGCTCCATGTCTTCCAACTGCAGTTGAAAGTCTTCCAAAACATGTAATTCTTATAAATTATCTAGGCAACACACCTGAGCAATGTCTAACATTTCTGCTTAAAAAGGGACAGTAAATCAATCAAGCTACAAAGTTAGGAGCCACTGGCTTTTCTTATACAAACTTCCATAAATTGACATTGTTATCAGAAGAACCTATTGGGCAACATAGATATTTCATCACATCCAAGGAAATGAGTGAGCAGCTGAGAAGAAAAGCAAGTATGAAACAACAGAGGAATGCACAGTTGCATCCTCTAATACAAGGAGCCAAACTATTGTTCTTAAGTCACAGAATTGCACAGAATCACTATGGTGGGAAAAGACCTTTAAGATTGAGTCTGACCATTATCTAAATCTATCAGGGCCACTACTACACCATATCCCTGAGCTTAGGGACAGCTTTTAAATACCTCCAGGGGTGGTGAATCAACCACTTCCCTGAGCAGCCTGTTCTAGTCTTTGATAACCCTTTTTGTACAGAATTTTTTTTCCTAATGTCCAACCTCTACCTCCCCTGGTGTAGCCTGATGCCATTTCTTCTTGTCCCATCAGTTCTGACGTGTGAGAAGAGACCAACTACTCCTTTCAGGTAGTTATAGAGTGATAAGATCTCCATTCAGCCTCTTTCAGACTAAACGTTCCCAACTCCCTCAGCTGTTCCTCATAAGACTCATTCTCAGGACCCTTCACCTGCTTCATTTCCCTTCTGCCTCTGCTCTGACACCTCAATGTCTTTCTTGTACTGTGGCACCCAAAACTGAACACAGTACTCGAGGTTCAGACTCACCAGTGCCAGGTACAGTCGACAATTGCTTCTCTAAGTCCTGGTGGTCACATGATTCCTGATGCAGGCCAGGATGCTCCTGGCCTTCTTGGCAACCTCAGCCAACTACTGGCTCATGTTCAGGTGGCTGTTGATCAAAACCCCCAGTTCCCAGTCATATGCCTCTTCTGTAAAGTTCTGCTCTGATGCTGGTGTGGTCATTGACCAAAAGTGGAATTGGTGTATGAGCTGTTAGTTTGTCTGGATCACTAATGTGGAAATAAGTGAGGAGGTGTTAAGACTGACCCTGTGTCATTTGGGCTCACTTGCATTCTCACCCTCAGTGTCTTTCAGTCTTGGATGCTGTAATAACAATCTTATTATCTTGTTTCCTCAAACAAATGCAGGCTTTGATGAAGTCACAGTTTACTTTTCTAATTTAATGTTTAAAATTTCAGGATTAAAATACTTTAATGCAAGTTGTAAAATACAGGAAATGTCATTGCACTGTACAGACCATACTGACAATGGCAAAGTTCTGAGCTGTTAAAACAGTTACAGGTAAGTGTTTTTTTTTTTCCACGTTAGAATGCTGTCGCATTAAGGTTTTCAAATTTCAAGTTAGGGATTTTCTCATTTACTAGTGTGTGTCTACTAGTGTGTAAAGATTTAACTGCTCTTTCTCTGTAAATAATAGTCGTGTAACTACATTCAGAATTGATCCTGAAAACCATATGGTCCACAGACATTTCATTTTTCCTATTGTCTGTCTGCCAGTATCGCTGAAAAACATTGGTAAGCAAGTTCTGTTGGCAGTGGAACTAGGGTAGAAATATTTATTGGGGTTTCTCTTAAATATATAGTATAAAATATGCTAAACACTTCCTTAACCAGTAGTTGTGGGTAACTGAAAAATGTGCATGGGGTATTTGGACTGCAGTATTAAATATGAAAGTATTTGAAGTACAAGCTTTTCTATTAATTAGACTTAGTTCTACTATAATCATAACATTCTAGAAGCTTCTTTGTGAACAAAGCATTCCTACTAAGACAGAGATTGAGCAGGTTAAAAGAAACCAAACATGACAGAAATCAAATGTCATGCCTGCATCTGTTAACTCAGTAGCTGTATTTCTGGTGTACAAGTAATTATTTCTGTGTATATCTGTAGAATATTTAATATAGGGATCTTATTGGTCTATAGTTACTATACAAACTGGAAATAAAATAGTATCTGCTCAGATGAACTCCCTGTCTGAGCAGATGAGCTAGAGAGAGCTTGGACAGGGAGGATGGGTAAAATAAACAGGAGAGGGAACACTGAAGCAACTCATCAATGCTCAGGAGTAGTGATTAAATTCTTCTAGGGGGGGAAACTCCAAAACAGGGAGACAGTGAAGAAGAACAAATACTGAATGGAATGGGCAGAGGTTCTGGTTCTAGTACACAGAAGCTAAAAGGTAGAAGATGAATAGGTGTTCAACTGAAGAGTCCTATTCAGCAAAAGGTCAGAGTATTCCAAGTATAAACTTCAAAGCAATTAAGCATTGACTGGGATTTCTGGGCTCCATGCAACCTATATCCAAGTCCAAACCCCAAGGCTGTAATCTTTCAGCATCTAGTGTTCTTGCTAAGGGAATAGTATCTCCTTTCTCTGCACTGTCTCATCTAGAGGTTTTAGTGTTCACTGGGATACTTAGGCATTATGGTAAAGCAAACAGTAATGTAGAAATTATATAGAGAGGGATAGTGTAGGAATGTATGAACCTATGTATGTAGATAGTATAAAGGTATTTTAAATTATCATTGGTTATTTCCAATGAGACGTTACTGTGATCTTTTCATATATTTCACACCCTAGACCTGGATGAAGCAGCACTTCAGAACTGAAAAATATATAGGAGTATAACAAAAGTATTCTAAAGCCCTGTGATTGGTATTTGGAGTATATTAGCAGGTACAGGCTCTGTGAAAGTATTTCCTTAACCTTTTCTATCATATTGATTGTTAGTAATTCATGCACATAAGATCTATAAGCCACATATCTGAGCTGCTTTGAATAGGGTTGTTCCCCCAGTTTGAAGACCATCTTTACTTACACCATGCAGTTTTACTCTTTGACTAGAATATGAAGCAGGAAGTGGAATTAAGTTTTATCCTTCTAACCTGAGACTGACTTCTTGTTCTGTTTATTCTCTAAAATCTTTACTATTTTAATTAACTGAAAAGGTAAAGACTCAAGAATCTCTCATAATGAAACAGACTAAGCCATGTCACTGGAGACTACTATTAGCTCTATTGTCTAATATATCTGTTTAAAATCCTACATTACTTAATGCCTGCAAGGCTTTCCCTCATTGAACTTCTCCAGATTTTGGATTACTTAGCTTTTTACTTCTTATAAATCATGCCAAAAAAAAAATCAGAATAACATGCTGAAAGCCAGACAAGGGCAATACCTTATAAGGCTTTTCATACTAGCTATGACGTGGCATAGAAAACATCTGTGAGTACAGAGAGTGTTTTCTTCTGATCATCATAGTTTGTGAGTCAGGTCTGTGAAGCCTCAAGAGAGGAGTTACTGCTTGAAATACATATGAAATTAAAATGGATTTGAGAGAAACCATCTCTGAAAACTGAATGTTTAACTAGCATCATATATTTGT
>JAOEGS010006312.1:0-23759 GCA_025447755.1 Corythornis vintsioides | reverse complement strand
AAAAAAATAAAAAATAAAAAAAAAATAAAATAAAAATAAAATAAAAATAACTTAGCACATGAAAAATCCCAACATGAAACCTGTTTTTACAGCATTGCAAATGCTTCCCTTTCAAAGTTCTCAAATGTGTGATGGTGGTTACAAATTAAATGGATTTTTCTAGTTGGTGAGTAAATCCTACCTGTTAGCCTTAAAAATTTAAACAGTGTTAAGTTTGTGAGTGGTGAAAGAATCCCCTTCTGCTTAACAGTAATAACCCAGCATCCATTCTGAAACTGGGGGCTCAGCATCCACTTCTCCCTACTGGCAAAACAAATGGACCTTCCAAGAACCTATGGCTGCTTCTGAACATCAGATACTATGGACCAAAAGAGCAAGTGGAAGGCTCATGAGAACTGTTGACCAAATCAAATCAATCAATCAAATAATCACAGACAGCAGCATTTAGATCCCAGAGAGCCCTGAAGGAGATCTTCATGAAATACATTATTTTTAATCACTAAACTGCACAAGTGACCACAGAACTATAAAAGAGGGGAGGGAAAAAAACAACAAACCAAGTGTGCTCACCTCTTGCACAAACGAAACAAAAGCCTACATTTACAGCTGATGAGGAGTGATTCCTTTTGGAATGGTTACTACAGATGAGAATGTGGGATGACACAAACAAGCTTCCTGCAGCAATACAGCCATCTCCTGAGTGATAGGCAATGGGGCATCTCAAACATCTCACCATGCGACCTGTTTAATATAAATGCAGAGAAATGCTCCGTGTCACCCCGGGGTTGGGATTTGGTAGAAGACACCTCAGCTTGGGTTTTATTCCAGTCAGAGCACTCGGTTAAAAAGAAACATTTACATCTTTAAAGGTTCACAAAAGTTAACTCAACTTGCACTTTAAATCTCTTAAAGAAAGACAAGGTTTTAATCATTCCAGAGTCTACCTGTTGTAATATTTTAGTTAATTTCTAAAAGGATTTTTTATTTTCTTGAAAAAGGCCACTACCAACTGTCTTTAAAGGAAAAACAAACCCAAAACATTCCTTGGGGTTTCCACTACTCACCCTCAGCTTTCACTAAACCCAAGGCATTAAACCTTGCACAAACTTTAATCCACTTCCATTAAATCCAGCAAAACCAAGGAGCAGTTAAGTGCAGCAGATCCAAGTGTGCCTCACCAGAGGCCTCTGGCTGCTTCCCCACCCACAACAGACTTAAGTTAACAACCTCATTAAGGAAACCCTTGTTCCTTGCTGCATTATCGTGGACAGTGTTTTATCTCTTATTACTGTGATGGCAGAGGTTGGAAGGGACCTCTGGAGATCAGAGTCCAACCCCCCAGGGTCACCCAGGGCAGGCCACACAGGAACAGATCCAGGTGGGGCTGGAAAGTCTCCAGAGGAGACTCCACAGCCTCTCTGGGCAGCCTGGGCCAGGCTCTGGCATCCTTACAGAGAAGTTTTTCCTCATGCTGAGGTGGAACTTCCCATGTTTCACCTGCTGCCATCACCTCTTGTCCTGTCCCATGGCACCACTGAACAGAGCCTGGCCCCTTCTCCTTGCCCCTCACCCTGCAGAGATCTGTACCCATTGACAGCTCCCCTCTCAGGCTTCTCTTCTCCAGTCTGACCATCCCCAGAGCTCTCAGCCTTTCCTCACCAGAGACACTCCAGCCTCTTCCTCACCTCTGCAGCTCTCCGTTGGACTCTCGCTAATACTTCCCTGTCCCTCTTGAACCGGGGAGCCCAGAACCGACCCCCCTGCCTCCCGGGAGGTTCTCCTCTTGTCCCGAGGCAGCTGTGCTCACCTTTGCTGGCTTTGTGCATGTCCTTGTCCACGGAGCAGGCGGTGCAGCAGTGCTGCGGGCAGCGGAAGCCCCGTGACTCGAACAGAGCGGTGGAGAACTTGCGGACGCAGCCCTCGTGGTAGAACTTCCCGCAGGCGCTGACGGAGCAGCGCTTGACGTCCCTGCCAGGCAGCTTGCAGGAAAAGCACGTGTGTTCTCCTTGGGGAAGAAGGAAACCCGGCTGTAACGGCCAGTTCTTTGGGATGGGGAGGTTGTTCACAGCAAAACAACCCCCGGAGCAAACGGCGGTTTGAGCAACAGGCTGAGACCCTTCCAGCTGGCAAGGTGGTGGCTGTAACCCGTGTCGTGCTGTAGCTCCTGGAACAAGTCCCTCATTTGCACTAAACCCCTAAGATTTATCATGGAAATGTCTGGGTAAAGGGAGCTCCAGAGCTCATCTGGTCCAACCACCCTGCTGAGAGCAGTGACATCTGCAGCTAGAGCAGGGTGCTCAGAGCCTCCTCAAGCCCCACCTGGGATGTCTCCAGGGACGGGGCCACAACCACCTCCCTGGGCAACCTGTTCCAGTGCCCACCCCTATGCTGGGGAAGAACTTCTGCCTTAGTTCTCATCTCCGTCCACTCCTTTCTCATTTAAACCATTGCCCCTTGGCCTTTCACTCCAGGCCTTTGGAAACAGCCCCTCTCCAGGCTTTGGATCAGCTCCCTTCAGGTACTGGAAGGTGCTGTAAGGTGTCCACAGAGCCTTCTCTTCTCTAGGAAGGAATTACCTTTTTTTTTTTTTCCAAGAGAAGGGAGATCCCCCTGCAGACACACTCACCATTTTTACACTCAGGGCAGATGAACTTCTCATCAGGCATCGACTTCAGGCCCAGACACTCCATGTGAAAGACGCTGCAACACTCGCCCTCGCAGGACACCAGAGCCTCACCAGAGCTCTCACAGATCTGAAACAAGCAGCCAGCCAGTCAGAGAACAGAGGGGACCTGACACTTAAATGCAAACAGACATTAGGGAAGGTCAGAGAGTGGCTGCAATCCTTTCAGAGCTCAGGCAGGGCAGGAGAGCTGGCCTGTGTCTCTCTGGGTTGAAGACAACCCCAGAACTTTCTGCATCTTGCTCCTTACAGCTCAACCCTGGACACAGACAGGAGAGGCACTACAGGATCTCCTCGTGTTCTCAGGCACCTGAGGAGCAGCTTGTTCCCTTACTTCCACCCAGAAGAATCCAGGATTTTCTCTCCAAAATATTGGAAAATTCTCACTCTGCCCTACCCTGAAAGGCCTTCTTCAGTCTTCACATGGAGCAGAAAATGACACCTGTTCTTTGCACTTAGGCCAGCAGGGATGCCTGAGATACCACTTTCCAGCTTCTGAGCTGCAGGAGGGCTTGCAAATCATTTCCAGAGCATGAAAACTCCTAAAAGCCCTGACATTTCATCTGAGATGTTGGATTATGAGTAGTGTAATTTGAATAGTCTGTCAGCTCAAACTAACAGAAATGGATGATACATCTTTAGCATTGGTTTCTTCGCAGCACCATCACTTACCTGGCAAACTGTGTCTTTTTTACTGGTTCCAGTTCCTCTCCTGGACAGGCTGGAGTCTACTGACTGCACATCAGAAGCATCAGCATCAGCAGTAGCTGAGGGGCTGTCCGAACGCTTTCCAAAGCTACCCTACAAAGAGGAGAAATCCAAGGCACTCAAACAAGACACTTCCAAAGGACAACCACACTGGGAAAATAAAAAACACATTCACATCACCACTGATTAAATCATTTGATATGTCAAGAGATGAAAAGGTCCTTGGAAACTGCTTCAGTGGTACAAGAAGTGCTGCCTTCTTGGCAGATCTTTTACCTGTACAAGCAGAAAACCCTAAAGGTGTCTTTACTTTTTGCAGCTCTGAGTATCAGCAGCATCCCCATCACCTCCCAAAGAATCCAACAACCTTCCAAGGAGCAAACCCAGGCAGTGTTTGGCCAAACAGAGAAGCAGGAATATTTATAAAGGAAGATTGTGTCTTTTTTTTTTTTTATATATATATCAATACAATGGAAGGGATTAGAAAGAGACCAAGCTTTCTTTTTTTTAAGACATAAAAGGCATGAGCAAAGACAGTATTCACAAATGCAACTGTCCATTTCACTTCCAGTCCCCTGGAAGAAGGTACCTGGAGGTCATTCAGTCCTCTTGAGTCCGAGTCAGAGGTGTCTCTGTAGGCAGAGCTGGTCAGCTCCACGTCCGTCGAGGCTCGGCTCCTTTTCTTTAGAGGTTTACAAGAATCTGAAATCTCGCTGGCACCTTAACACAACACACTCTAATTAGTTTTCATCTATGTTCTCAGTTCTTTTTTCTTGAAATTAATAAAGAGGTGACAGATTGCCTGAAACTGCACTTTATTTGCTAGCCTTCATCTACATTGATACTAGTTTCTGTCTGAGAAGCACCTTAGGAAGACCTTCAGACAAAAGGTTTGAACATGCTGACGTAGAGGAGTTGTCTGCAAGAGGATAAACCCTCAGATCACCTCTTCACCATTTAGTCTGACAATATGGCTAAGCAAAGAGTTGGCTTTTTGTTTTAAGGCTTTACAGCACATTAACAAAGACTGTCTTTCCAAAAGCAATGCACAAAAAAACAAATGAATGAGAAAACCTAAACCAAAACCAAACCCAAAAAACCCCAACCAACCAGAAAACCCTCACAAGAGAAACTAACGTCGGCATCTATCGTGTTTATCCCCAGAAGCACGAAGTCCTCTGCAGCCCACACAGAACTAAACCCCGGCGTGAAGAGCCGGGCAGTTGGAACAAGGTTTATTGGGACGTGGGACTCACCTTTCTGCAATCCTGTCTTCACTGCTGTCAGGGGAACCATTTCAACCTGTTTGAATAGGAAAATCCACAGTTAAAACCAGAGGAAGGTTTCTCCCTAGTACTCAAAAGAAAACATTCATGTTTAAGAGGTTAGCATCTCTGAACTCAGAGGCAGTCTGTCCTCCCCTCCTCGGCGTGAGCCTCGGTGTCCTGCGGGTTCAATCCTACAGCTGCCTACGCTCAACGCCAGGAGACGAGGTCTCGCCGGGTCCTTTCCAAGGGCTCCCTTTGGCCCGGGGAGGTGACAGGGACTCCGCGTCCAGGAGCTGGGCTGGTTTACGCTTCGGCCACCCCTCAGCTGGGTAAATCAGCAGCCCCACCCCGAGCAGCTCTGACCCGGGCTCGGCCAGACGCCGCTAAAGGGGCTCCCGGCCCTGGCGAGCTCCGGGCGCGGCCGCCCTCCCTGTGCAGAGCACTGCAAGGCGCCCGGCGGCGGGGCTGGGCCGGGCCTCGCGGGGCTCTACGCGGCGTTGCAGGGCTCTACACAGCCTTGCAGGGTCCTACACGGCCTGGGTGCAGGGCCCTACACGGCGGGGGGCTCAGGGCACCACATGCTTTAGCAGAGCAGTGGAGCAAAGAGCTTGGAGTTGCCAGCGGGAGGGGGAGGTTTAGTGACTGCTCTGCCAAGGTAACACGTGAGAATTTGGCCACTGCATCGTTATTATAGGAGAAAGTTGCCCTAAAAGTCCTGGTTTTAAGAATTACAAGTTACTCCTTCACAATGAGGTTACGTATGCAGGTAGAAACACATTTAGTAAATATTTAAGGATTGTTCTATAATTTTTTTAAAAAATATTTTATTTTGTTGTACAATAGGTAAAAACATACAATAGAAGGATTTGTCGAGGATACATTTCGTAATACAAATATAAAATCTAAACAATCACTTTTATTTCTCCACTAGTCACTGTAACAGTAGCATTAACATTTTGTTTTTCCCATTAATTGTACTCGTTCCAGTTATAATTTTATACCAAGTCGTTGCAGACTAATTTGGGAATCAGTTGCAAGAAAACTTGACTTTGGGTAACAAATATTGTTGCATAATTGTAAGAAGTTAGTAAGATTTTTGTGTGTTTTTTCTTTTTTCTTTTTAATATAACTTAATACATTCAAGGCTATGCGCATTACAGTGCATCTGGGTTTAACTTTTAGGCATATACTTTTCCTGAGAAAAGCACTTTCACGTCCATAGTCTTAGCTGATAATAAAAGCAAGCCAAGCTAACTGGGATCCGTGAATTGTTGGTTCTTATACCTTTGTTAAATTAAGAAACATTTACATAAAATAACTCATCTGAACACGGGGAGGCTGCAGCACCTCGTGGCGAGAGGCCACTCTGGGTTCTCTCACCCCTAACCTTTAAGTTGCTTTATTAAAGTTTCAGCAAGAAACTTTCCAGCATCAGAGCTGAACACAGATGTCAATGCTATGGCATCAAAAAACGTGAAAGAGGCAAAAAAAAAAAAAAAAAAAAGGCAACTGGATCCACTCTCAATCTCTGAAGTGAATGAAGTGCAAAACAAAGCATAAAGGGCAAAGAATAAATTAAAAGAGATAAAAACTTTTTCTTATTTTTCCCCTTCCCATATAAACCTTTAGCCTGACTGTCCCTTTTTAAAAACTCTCACTGGTAAAAGCTATGCTACCAAATATATAAAATTCTCAGGTTTCAAGTGGCGAGGCCCTTGAAGAGGGAAAATCAACCATGTAAGGAAAAGAACCAACAACTTTGACAAACTTGTTAAGAAAGTGTATTCTGGTTTTAATATTAATGTCCATCCACTGAACTTCCCTACTTATTTCCAAGCAGATTTTATTTTTTTTTTTTTTGAGCAACAACATTTGTCTGTCTGACATCCAGATTAAAGGAATGCCCTGTACAAGTCAGATCTACTTAAGGAAAAAAAAAAAAAAAGAATAACCCAGAAGATCTGTTTTGCTGATGTCTGCCAACATGAAAGTCTGACTATTCACCTTCAAGTTAAATCATTCTTCAAGTCCATATTCAAAAGTGGTCAGATTAACCAGTCTAACTTCATTTGAAAAACAAAACCTCAATACAAACCAGCAGCTAAATCAAGAGAAAAAAAAAAAAAAGAAAAAAAGAAAAAAAGAAAAAAAAGGAAGGAACCTGGTGGCAATTCCATCAAAAGAGAAATGACTGAAACAAACTCATTCTGCTCATGACAGGAATCTCAAAGGGAAGGTGGCAGGTTCGTTAGGAGTCTTGCATCATTGCGTTCCCATTTTCCATAGCCTGACTGATACTGAGAAGATGCCAGTGGCAGAGTCACAGCAATGGCATTGACTGGGGGATTTCATGGAGGATAAGTCCAAAACGAAACCCGATGGGGAAAAATGGAGAAAAATAAAAAGGCACCAAGATAAGCCACAACATTTATGAATACAATATATTTTAACTCTCTACATGGAGGAAGCCAACCTGCTCCTTTTTGATCTTCTTCTTTGGCACAACTTCGGTGGATTTCTCAGACTCTGAGCGGGTTCGAATCGATCTTCTCTGTTGCTTCTTTTCTACAGAACCTGAAGGAGGAAAGAGGTTCCCATTACACCATTCCTGAGGCACAGCTAGATGTTCCAGCACCAAATCATCAGGGAAAGTAACGAAACCAAGACTTGTTCCTCTTTTGAATGTTTTATTTTTCCATTGGGTTCCAAGCTATTTGCCAACTGGTGCCGTGGTTCCAGCAGACAACACGTTCTGAGGCCAGCAGAGCCATCAGCTTCAGGGGGAAAGAAAAGCCTCTGGGAACAGAGCAAAACAAAAAAGCTGGAAATCCAGGCAAACCCATTTTCCATCACAAATCTCTCAAGCACATTCTTCACTTGGGCAACTTTTTCCACCAATCCATCATCAGTGCTCAGGGGCGGGAACTCACAACTTGCTCTAACACAAGCTAGGAACGTAGGATGCAAAGCACAGCTACCAAGGTTGGAGTGGGAGAGGCAGCTGTGTGGCCCTGCTCTGGTGTCCTATCAGCAGGGGACAACATGGAAACTGACAGCAGGAGCCAGGCTGTGACAGGTGCCAGCAGCACCAACTCTGACCACCCAGACTGAGGGAGAAACACTCGGCACCGATGGAAGCGGCGTCACAATGAGAGTGGAAAACTAGTTATTCAAAATACCACCATGGGGAACAAGTTCAGATGAATGAAGGTGAAGATGAAGTCTCAAGAGATGAAGTTGGAGCTACTGGGTTTTTTGACAGCCAAGGATGGCAAAATCCAAGACCTCTCTGTGCTACAGTCTCTCCCAAAAGAGGGTGTTGAGAAACACTACGGGCAACTCCTGAGACAAAGCTCACAGAGCTGGACTGGCAGGAGACTGGAATCTGAAGATTGGGAAGCATTATTCATGGGTTTTTTTTCAGTTTTGGGTGTTTCACCTAAAAAAGATGTGAATGGGAAATACTCTGTGTTCCTCCAAGGAAAAAGGAAACTCTTGGGATAAGGAACTACCTTCCTGTGCCAGACAGACATACACAGAGCTACAATGATCTCAACAACTACAGCCAGGCCAGTTTCTGTCACCTGGGTGTCTAGCCAAAGTTCTCTGAAGCAGCTTAAAGTAAATTTGAGGTGTGTGACCAGACAGTTCATTGAATCAATGACGTATTTTCTCCCTGTGCTGCCCCACTGCAGCAAAGGAAAGAAGATGCAAGCCCTGTTTTGGAGGAGAAACTCCAGAATCAGCACATCTAACACTGATCAGCACCACGGGCACTTCCTCCTCTTCCCACTCTCAAGGATCCAGTGCATCACCTCCACAATACTCCTGTCCCATCTTCAGGCACATTTTGATCCAGTTTCAGGAGAGGTTTCAGACCAGCTCCTGGTCAGGTCAGGTCAATTCCATTTCAGCTGTATGTGGAGACCAGGGGCACTGGGAGTTCTCAGAGTTGTTCTCTGACTGTCCCATCTCAAGTTGAATTACTGAGCTCTGCACAGCTCACTGCAGTTATATCTATAAGGACTCCCAGGGTACTCTGTACAGTACTTTACCATAAGAGCCTTTGGAATTTCCAGTGACTTTCAATGTGAAAAAAGGACTTTGCAGTTCATGTTCCACAAGAAGGGACCAGTCTGGTCTTGGGAAATGGCTTTGAAAAGTGTCTGTTTGGAGTGTGTACTGCAGAAAAGCTCCTGCACTCCATAGGGTGTCACCAGGGGGAGTTTTATGTATCCAAAAAACTTAAGAAAATGAAATAAAGAGAGGCTCAGAATTCTGCATCTGAATGTGAAGCCTTTCCTTCCCAGGTGAGAGACACAAACCAGTGACCACCTCTCCTGCTGCAAGGAAATTCAAGTAGCTGTTTGAAAACACTGAAGCAGCTTCAGCAGGGAAAACTGGGAGGAAGAACCACTGTGGACAAGAGCAGAGGAAGCGCCGCTCACACCAAACACCCGAGCACTCAGCCTGGATTTTTTTGCTTCCATACCCCTTGCATTTACACATCCTACACTGAGAGAAAATCAAGGTGTTCTTGCTTCAACATAAATTTACTTTTACATACCCAGTGTAACACTAAGTATGTCTGAGGCTGTCCCAAAGGCAAGATCACAAGCATAGTAACAAGCGCTCAAGAGTTAACGGGGGATTTTACACAGCCTGTGCAAAATCTGCAGCTGAAAACCAGAAGTTGGTCTGAGGACTGGAGGAACTTGAAGAGCTTTTGGTTTAGGATGACTCAAAACTGCCTCTTTTCAGGAACCTCCATCTTTTTGCCAAAGGGTATCTGTCTTCTCCTGAGGATGACGTGAGGATACACTACAGACAAACTTGTGCTGCCGAGGAAAAGCTCAACCCTTTGGAAGAATTCCCATTAACTACTCCTCAAAAATCAAACATAAAACCCATCTTTTTCTATTCCAAACCTAGAAAGCACTCATGCCATTTTATCTCATTCTTCCCTGCTACTGTACTACACATCAGAATTCAAATAGCTTGTTCCAGGCTCTCCCTTTCCAGTCTCAAGCTCCAATATTTGCTTCAGTGGCTCTTCCCCTTCAGACACTCAGTGTTCTATGCAGAGCCTCTGAAAGACCTTTAGAAGACAAGCATTACCTCATGCTGCTGATGGAATTAGCTGCAGCAGATGACAGAAAAAGATCACTCTCCTTTACAAACGTCATGTGGGAACTCAACAACAAAGCCTAGGAAAGCACCCGTCCTCATTTGGAGCCAACCCTTCCTGAGCTGCAGCACTGCCAGGCTCTCCTTGTGCCAGGCTCTCCTTGGATCCCAGCCCTGGTATTTTCTGCCTGGTGCCAGCAGCCAGCACCACGCTCTGCTAACACACATCCTCTGTCTTCCAAACCAGCTGCCACCTGCTCTCCAGGGCATCCACCCTTCCCATAGTGACTTGGACACTGTAAACCACAGACACTCAAAGTTCAGAGGTCAGACCAGTTAATCTCATCCCAAAGACTTCCCCAGGCTCCTGGGCTCACCACGTGTCCCATCAGCTGCTTGTTACAGCTACTGTGTGAACAGAAAGGTGTTAATGATTTTTAAGGAATGAGCAAACATCAGGTTGGGTATTTGAGTTTAAATGCTCAATTGCTGGAGATAAGACAAGGATTCTGCAATTATGCCTACCTGTTGACCCCGAAGTTGTTTCAGGAGAGGATGCACTTTGCACTGCTGCTTTCTCACTCCTCTGATTTGATGAGGAATTAAGTTTCTCTTGTCCTTTGACACTTATTTCCGTTTTGTTACCAACTCCCTTAAAAAGAAAAGAAAAAAGGAAAGATTGTCTTAACCCCTCCGTGTTGTTTCTAACTCCTAAACCTCAGGACAGAAACATTCAGTGCAACACACACACAATGGTATCTGTGACTGAGCTGCTCCCCTGCTGCAGAACCTTCCAACCCTCTCAATCTCCCCTTGAGCCCAAAGAAAAAAAACCAAACCAAAAAACCCAAACAACAAATTCCAGTGACTTTTCTAAACGTTACCTTCTCTATAATGCTTAGGATGAAATAAATACCCTCCAGGCAGAGAGGCAGAAGAAGGAGGCAGAGAAATAGTCCTAAACCTTTTCCTTACACTGCCTGTGAGAAGCTGCTGTGCACCTGAAGGAAGCTGGGAGGCAGAACTCGTTTGAAAAGAAAGCCTGTTACACACAACGTGGTTATCACTTTTTAGAACATCATTAAACAGGTTTTGTCATCTCATCAGTTTCCCGCAAATCCATGGATCTTAAGAATTTTCTGGATTTATTTCAACCAGGAATGAAACAACTTTACTAATTCAAATGTGACCATCTGTAGGGGGCTCCTCCGCCACCCGTCGGAACAGTGACTGCCAGAGAGTTTTGGAGGCACTGAAATGCAGTGCACTGGGAGATTGTGTCACCTCTGTTGGGTTTAACCCCTCCCAAAGGAAGGAACGTGCTTTGTGGGAGCTCCACACAAGTTTTTGCTCCCCACTGAGACACACTGGGGATAACTGACAGCCCAAAGAGTCTCCGCCCCACGGAGCACGTACCTTAGTGGAATAAACAAACTGATCGATGAGCTTCCCATCCCCGGCCGCGTTCTGAAGGGCAAAAACCTGTTCAATTTTAACCACCGGAGACATGTTACACTTGTGGAGATCCAGGTTGTGCATGGTGATGGAGGCCGGCAGGGATTTCCTGGCCGCCGCCGTTTTCCAGGCGGTTTTGACGGGAGGAGCCTCCTCTTCCTCGGCGCTGGACTGGCGGCGCTGGCTCTGCCGCCGCTGCTCGGTGCCGCCCGGGGACGCGGCCGCGCTGCCCTGCTCGGGCTGGCTGCTGGAGGGCGGCTTGGGCCGGCGGTTCTTCTTGCTGTCCGGTTTGGAGGCCGCAGTCTTTTTGGCTTTGGACAAAGGCTCCTCGGGCTCTTTGTCTATGTAAATGAAGGTGTATTGTTCTATCCTTTCTTCCCGAGTCATTTTCAAGGCCTTCTCGGCGTGGGCGATGCCGATATCCCACTGAGCGCGCTCCCTCTGCGGCCTCGGCTTGCGGATCTTGAGGAACAAAGACAAGCAGCTAATTTCACTGCAGGTTCTGCCACCTTAACAGCACCTCAAAAGCAACCCCGAGGTTCTTTCCGCCTCTCGGGCAGCTGATCTAAGTTTGCTCTCCATTTACAGGGCAGTTATGGGAAGGTGGGCAGTGAATCCCCTCCTGAAGAGCACAAGGAGACACTCAGCTGGGTCACACCACCAAGTGTCTGGCCTGAGTCACACCTCCACTAAAAGACTGGGCAGTATTCAACCCACAAGTCTGCTACAAGATACAGAATTAATCATAATTTATCTCCTTTTCAAATCCTCCTTATTTTTCTATAAACACTCATTTTCTTTCCACATCAATGGATTTTGATCAGCACAAGCAGTTCACCTGCAGTAATTCCTGTGGCTAACACTTGCTTTTCAGTAAAACAGTGGAAAGGAACTTAGCCACCAGTATCAGGGGCTGGAATACTGCCCTTTAAAACTGCATTTTCCAACGACCAGGTTAATGGTGAACAGACAGGCACTGGTTTTATTTAATACTCTAATACACATGATCTCCAACGCCCAGGATGACTCCCTGCCTGAGGAGCTGACAAAGGAGGTTCAACTACCAACCTTTCCACTCGAGCACAGAAACATTTTTGTTATCTTAGTGAGAAACTTCCTGCCACTGAAATAGACAAGCCCTTACAGGTTCAAGTACTGCTGAGTTTCAGAGGTGCCCCAGCAGAGTTTCAGTCACACAGGCACCAGAGACAACCCTCCACACCACAGGTGCCCATCATACCTTCTGCTTCTCCGAGTGGTTGCTGGCTTGCTTAGCAGCCTCAGCCAGTAACTGCTCGTACTGCTTGTGTCCCTTGTACTCCCGAACGCGCTTCTCGTGCACCCAGGCCCTCTCTGGCTGGTTGCTAAAGAACTGAACGTGGTATTCACGGGCACCTGAAAACAGAATGTCCTGGTCAGCAGGGGCACCACCCCGCTGCTGGCCCATCCTGTGCCTTCCAGCTACAGCTCAGGGGTAAGATCCAGGAGAGCTGAAGATGGGAAGGCAGGGATTACCCACCCCGGCCTCTGCTGTCTTCTCATCAGTGCCCTGGCACGAGAGAAGTGGTATCATCTGTGTGATGATGTGCACAGGCCTGGTGTGCACAGGCTCATCTGCAGAGCAGTTAATAAGCACTGCTGTTTGTCACACACCAGCAGAATCCAGGGACAGGGTGTTCCTCACAAAGGAATAACTACAGACACCTGGCACGCTCTGGCAAAGATCTTCCTCCCTTACCTCTTGTGTTAATTTTGGTATGAACATCAAGCTGTGGATCACATGAAACCATGCAAGGCCACCACGGGTACGTCCCCACCTTGGACCAAACCAGGTCGCCAACCTGAAACTTGATGTCGTGGGTGCCTTGTGTTGGGAGAGAGGGCAAGAACTGCTGGACCTGCAAAGGAAACACCAAGTGTGAAGCCACAGGAGGATCTAGTGCAGCTAGAGATGCACACACCACCCAAAGGGACTTGGTATTTTTTCCTCTCAGGTACTACAGGAGCTACACACAGCCCAGATTTACACAGACACATAACTAACAGCAAACCCCCCAACCCTCCACCACCCCAAAAACCTTTCTGCTTCATCAGCTGATTAAGAATGTTGCTCTGGAGCTAAGGGAAAGCAATAAGCACAGTGCAAGGAGAGATGTTTTGATGCAGCAATGATAAGTTTCAGAGGAATGGTAATTTTTTGATCTGACTAATTATAGAATCTGTGTAATAATGAGCCTGGTAATATGAACATGCTAGAAGTTAATTAGTGGATGTACTAACCGGGGTTTCCTCCAACACTGTGTCTTCTCTTGGTCTTTCTGATAGCAAGCTAAGCCTCTCGTTTGGTCTCTAGGAGATGGGTAACAATGAGGAGAAAAAAGGAAAACAAACAAACAAGGTAAGGGGACAGTAAACCAAAAAAAAGCTAATAATGAAACCAGGCAGAAGAAACAATTCAGAGGGAGAAGAGTGACCATGAACCCAGAAAGTATGAGTGTGGTGAATCCTTGTGCCCAGGTCACACCGTAGCAGCATCACAATCAGAAAATACCCTTTTTCCCTACATCACTGCCATGACCATCACACCCACAACAACAAGGTTCCCCCGTGGCAGGTGACAGAAGAACATACTCCCAGGGACAGAAACCCTGATAACTTTCCACCTAAATTAACACACAACTTCCAGGAACCAGAGAAAACACAGAGGGTTGTGGGAAAACACCCACACTACTGCGGGGAGTCTCACCCTACACCAGCTACTTGCAAACCTGACATTGCAAAAATCATATTAAATACACAATATGAAATTGTCAAGTGGATCTGAAATTGCAGATAGTTGAAGAATACTCTCAAAAGTCAGCACCACCAAGCCCACGGTGCATCTCAGAGCCAGGCTGGGGCAGCCACAGCACAGCAGGGCAGGAGAAGGGTTTGGCAGAAGAGGGATCACCTCTGGGCAGCTGCCAATGCCAGCAGTGGGGTGGCCACGATAGGGGACATGAGAGCAGAGCAGCTGAGTGATAAGAGGTGGGACAGGAGCTATCTAACCAGACAGAGACCTGACATCAGCTTCTACCACAGCAGAGGAGTTAGTAGTAAAAGAGAAGCAAAAAGAGCCAGGCACATGTAGGGAGAAAAATAATAACACTTGTTGACCCAAATTATTCCCTGTCCGTCCCTGATAGACAACACCACGTGCTTCAGCTCAGCTCTGGTATAGGTTAGAGCTGTCTGCAGGATTATGTGAGTATTTACTGGGCAGAAATCACCCTCCCTGGGGTGGCAGAAAGCAGAGCAGTGACTCCAGCCTTTCCCACGGTGAGTTAGTGGAAACTTCAGCTCTGCTGGGAGAGCTGAGCTGGCTGCAGACTGCAAACACCCAGCTCCTTGCAGAACACAACAAGCTCAGTAGCTTCATCTTACAACAAGTATTCCAAGCTTAAAGTTCAACAGTGTTTTCATAACATTTTCCCTTTATATCAGCCTTCCAGGTATGAACATTCCCACCCCAGTCCCTGGGTTCCCACAGAGATCACAGTGTCAGAAGGAGGAAACAGCTGCAGAGTTGGTTTGTGCCCATTTGGATGATCCCAACTCACAGGATCACACCCTTAAGGTGACAAAAATGTACATGATGAACGTCCACAAAGATGGGATTGAGTAGTGGGAAAGCCAAATGGTGGGAGGATGAAACTGGGGCTGCACTGGGTAATTCCCACTGAAAACCACTGCACGAAATGCTGCTCAGGGCGGAGCAATCCACTGCCCAAAGCAGGGCTGAAGAGCATGGAAGGAAGATTTGATGGCAACAACATCTTTTGAAAGGGAAGTGGAAGCTACAAGAAGGACAAAAGCAAGGCTAAGGTTTCTGGTGAATTCTGGATGGCACATTGGACTGGGAACCTGGGATTTGAGAGAGAATGTTTTAGTCCAAGCTGGGACAGACAGCACACTGGAAAAGACAGATTATGTTCTTGTGATAGCCAGGTAAGACCAGTCTGCCATTAAAAACACCACCAGCACCACATCAAGCACATGAACCTGCTACACCAGGTCAGGATCTGGTCCCAACAGACCAGGATCTTCTCCCAAAGCAGTGTGAGTATCAAGGGGGTTCCCAGGAGCTGAGAAGACACCGGGTCACATCCTGTGACAGCCCAGGCAGAGCTGGGCCACTTCTGTCCTGGCCTGTAACAGCAACTTCCCCATTCCTGCCACTCACCACCCCTGCCTGCTCCCATCCCCTCCAGACTGGGAAACAGAAACCAGTATCAGAGCTGGCAGGAACAGGCAAGTGAAAAGGAAACAGAGGAAGGCAGTTGTCTATAAAACTGAAGGGAAAGGGAAGAGCTGAGAGCAGCCCAGAGCAGCAATTTGTGTCTCCAGTTCCTGGAATCAAAGTGCAAACACCACTTAGTGGCAGGTACAGCCACACTACAGCACCTGACACACACAGCACAACACCAGCACCGGGTTGTCCCCGTGTCTGCAGTCAGCTGGTGCTTCTGTTCCAGAATACTGAGTTCTAGCTCTGCCCCACAGCCCTCAGGTTTCATGCAGGATATTTAGACCATCTTCCCAAGTAACAGCTGCACTGCTCAACACTCCAACACCCCCCTTTCCACTGGACAACCCAGAGGCAATTTTAGGCACGTGCACACTTGGCCAAGAGCTCCAGCTTCACCACCCTCCAAGGGCTCCAGCTTCATCACCTCTCAAGAGCTCCAGCTTCACCAGCCCCCAGGGGCTGTAGCTTCACCACTCGTCTAGAGGCTGCAACTTCACCAACCCCCAGGGGCTGCAGCTTCACCGCCCTCCAGGGGCTCCAGCTTCACCGCCCTCCAGGGGCTCCAGCTTCACCGCCCTCCAGGGGCTCCAGCTTCACCACCCCCCCCAAGAGCTCCAGCTTCACCACCCCCAGGGGCTGCCGAGCCCTGAACACCCGAGACCACCGATAACCATTCGAAAACAGGCGACAACCTTTTCCAACAGGTGCTTTTTTTGACAGGCAGCCCTTTATCCAAAGCTCTGTTGTCCTAGAAACACAATTCCCAGCAAGCACAGAGTGAGCACGGGGGCATATCACTCCGGGAGGGACGGGGGGGGAGGGACAGCCCTGCCAGACACGCGCTGCCGCCCGGACGGCTCCGACTCTCGTCGTTCCACTTACATTTTGCTCCTCTGGTTCTAATCTGGGAATTTTGTGAGCCTTGCGCTCTTCCGATCGGGAAGAGTCATGCTTGCTACTTTTTTTCCTTTTCTCTTTCCTCCCTTCGTGTTTCGCCTTAGCGTACTCACTGGCTTGCACTTCATTTAAAAGGTCCCCACACAGAGAGGACTCGAACAATTCCCTGCCGTTCTGGATAGTTTTGGTTATTTTTAATTTGATCTCTGGTGAGCCAGTCTTCTTTGGAATCACCGTTTGGGAACCCGAAGGCGGCGGAGGCGGCGGCGGCTGCGGAGGGGTCGGTTTCTCCCCGGCCTCCTGCGGCCTCGAGTTTTCCACCGGGTAATACTCCTGGGGGCTAAAGTTCCTGACGGCGCCGAAGCCGTTGGCCGAGCCGTTGGGATACTGGGAGTAGGCCTGGTACTTGGCTTGGGGCTCGTAGACGTTGAGCGTCGGGGGGTAGCCGTTGGAGATGGGAGGGAGGTCGTCGGGCGCGGGGGTGGGGTAGGGGAAGCCTTGCTGCAGGGAGGCCTCGTAGGGCGTCCGCCCCCCGTCCTCGGCCGCGTCGCCGCTGCCGTCGAAGGCGTCCTCCTGGCGGATGTTGGCCGAGTCGATCAGTTGAGGTGGTTGCTGAATTGTGTTTCCCATGATCCCTTGCATGAAAGAGAAAGAGAAATCCATTGTTCTGCTCCAGCATCCTTAGCTTTCCCTTTGTCTCATAGGGCCTAAAAGCAGGGGAAGGGAAATAAGAAGTCAGTGCAAATCGGAAGGTGGCAAATGGAAGAAAATTCAGTCGTCGAGGGGAAGAAGAGACCTAAAGAACAAATTTCTACCCCCCCTCTACTTAGAAGCCACCCCCTCTTGGATGTGGAGGGGACTAGTATGACTGAATCTTTACAATTTACACACTGCTGCACAACAGCTTTTTTGTACGACCACTTTCTTCCTTTCCAAGATACTTAAATGTTTTAAGCACCTAGAGGTGCATTAAAAAAATGAGCCCCAGTATTACGAAGTCAAATAGTGGTGTTAAAACTCCCAGCACTCTGGGACACACTGTTTTATCACAAAGCAGCTGGGCAGCAGACTTTGACCCTCAAGCACACAGCAGATACACCAAGTTCTTGACACCACAGCCACCAGAAGCCAGAAAACCCATGGAAAGACCAGTGAACCAAGAGAGAGATCCCTCCTCTCTTCCCCCCCCACCTCCTTGCCACAATTGGAGCCAGATGAGCAGCCCTAAGGCCACAGGAGACCTGAGTCATGGGCTTTTCTGCACAATGGCACAATTACAGCCAGTGGGTCATTCCACCTCAGCTGCTGGGAAAACCAGTTCATGCTGTACAGCCTCAGATGGGGTTTCCCAACCTCCCTCACCAGAAAAGCAGAGTCTGCACCCACTGGCTCTCTGCAGATGAGTGAGGAGGGTTGTCCCCTTCACTTCCCCCTCCCCTTAATTTACTATGAAACACTTTGGGTTTAAACACTCTGTGGTTTTGAGGGAAAAACTGCCAGAGCATCAAAAAGATCTCCAAACCCCGAGGTGATTCACAGAGCTAGAGCCCAGCTGTCACACACACTTTGCAGTTTCCCATTGCACATTAAAACTCCAAAATCAGACTAAATCAAAGATTTCCAAAACTCATCTCCGGGCTCCAAGCTGCTTCTCCATTCACCTCACTAATCCTGGTGTTCAACAAGAAGAAATACCCAGTGACCTAAACTTCAGGTACGAAGCACAAGTTTGCTCCCAGCAAGGTCAGTTTAGCCCTTCCAAAGCAAACACCACCCTGCACTGTTGATTCAGGCACCCAGGAGGGGGCTGTGTCCTTTGGGGCAGCGGGTGGAGCGACACGGCCACGTCCCACGGTCACTTCTCACAGTGAGAGCTGACCCAGAACCCAGAGCCCACGTTCAATCCTCACCCTCCCAATGAAACACCCCTCAAGACCTTAGCCAGGAGTTTTCAAAGCACCAAACAACACCTCCCTGCTCTGAGGCTGCAAAAAGAAACTGAGATTGTACCCGGAGCAAGTAAGAACTTGACCAGAATTCTGCTGCATGTCTCATGGCCCTCACTCAGGTTACACTGATGTTTGTATTTGTCTTTATCACCCCAGGAATCCAGCAGGGGCACATTTGTCACCCTAATGAAGTGAGGCAGGCAGGGCAACACCTGGACAGCACAACACTGTGCAGCCAAACTCACTCACTGCAGCAACTTTCACATCTCCTGGCTGAAAAGCTGCCCCTTTCCTCCAGCACATCAGCCCCCAGAGCAACACCAAAAGGCTGCTGTGGAGGGGACAGCACGTGGAGAGACACAGATTGTGCATCAAGGTCAAAACACAGAACCACCACCCATTCTAGGAAGAGGAAACAGGACTGTTTGTACTATTTACCAACTAATTGTTAGCTGACATCTGCCAAACTGAAAAGCAAACAACAGATTTCTCACCCCAGTAACAAACTGCACCCTGGGCTGCTTTTGTTTGTCACTAAAACTCAACGTTGGGGTTGGTTTTTTTTTTGAGTGCCAAGAAGAAGAACTTCTCTGGTGATACCCTGGGAGAACCATCCCACCAGTGTGGTGTTCCAGAGAGCAGAGATTCAAAAGCTCCTGTGTCCTCCAGGCCAAGGTCTGCCCGTGCTGTGTCCTCCTCACAGCCGCCAGCTCCTCTCGCTTCCACTGGCACTGAAGATTCCTCAGTGTGCTTTGCTTTGATACCTGACAACAGTTGTGGCTTAATGAGCTTCAAAACACTCTACCTACCTTGGTCTAGGAGTTATCAATACAAGAGAAGAGTTTTGATTTGTTGTTTTAAAGCAATTCCTTTCTGGAGCTCACTCCAATACAACAGACCCCGCCAAGGGCCTTTCTCCCTCCAACTTGTGACCTGCCTCATGATCTGCCCACAGCAGCTATAGGAGTGAGGGGTTATTGCTTCACCCAACAGCCTGAAAACACCAGAGGTGGTTCTCCTCCCACAGAGCTGACAACATCAAGAGCTTCTTACTTCTGAGCCTCCTGCTATCAGCCAGGGTAACACACCCAGGGCTTCCCACCCTCCTGCCTTTGCAAAGCTCTGCATCCCTGCATCCCTTCCCCGGCTGCCAGAGTGGCAGCTCCACAGCCAGAGGACAGCCCTGCAGCTGCTGAAGTCACAACACAATGCGTGGGAATCTCAAGGTTTACACCACTCTGTAAACATCCTTCCCAAGCCCTCGTGCAAATACACCCCTGACTTCCAAATCCCAGCAGCAGCCTCGAGCGGGGTCGTCCCCGTCCTTCCTCAGACCACAGCACGGGGTCATTTTCAGTGACATTTTCACTGACACGTGTTGATCTCGCAGAAGAAACGCTGCAGAGCACAAACCCTTCCTGCTACAGCAGCAATGACTCTGGTAATTACTCGACCAGCCTCCTGCAAGCTGCAGAATGTAGCTCCAAACCTGACCCGCGACGGACACCGCGCCGATCGGACGCTGGAACTCGACCAACAGATAAAACCCAATTGAATCATTTCAAGGCTTATAGGAAATGGATACTTCAGAGCAGCTGGGAAACAGCTTGAAATCAACAATACCTTCCAAACTGCAACTGAATTTCCAAGTAAGAGAAAAGAAGTTTGTTGTCTGGAAGCGAGGAGCCAGCGTTTGGTGCTCGTCCTTTCCCACGGCTGCCGGGTGCTCTGAGCGAGCAGGGAACGGGGCTGTTTACAGACTACACTCTGAGCAAATATTTTCACACAGCCCACGAAGAACCACAACCCGAGGGATCAGAGGAAAAGGTAAATGAAACAGAAAACCCAACAAAAACACAAGCAGTACAAGATAAGGTAGGTCAGCCCAGCAGAGCTCTTGTGCACATCAACACCAAGCTCGTTTCGTTTCCCACCCCGAGTTCCTGAGCTTCACTGAGTGTAACTCAAAAAAAACCAAACCCAGTTACACCTTCACCAGTCATGGAAAGTCTCAAATCCTCAGGGTTCACATTTTTCACCAACAGATGCACTTTTCTAAAGCCATTTTTAACGTGATTATTTTGCATCTTCACTCTCAGAAAACAAGATACTTCGGCAGATTTCCAAGGCTGCTTTTCCTGCTGCAGGAACAACCAACCCTTCAGGTCATCGAGCAATTCTGAGGGCTGCTGATCCCCCCTGATCAAAGCTTCCTTCACTCTGTAGCTCTGCACAAATCCAGCACCATGGGAGGACCCTTCACACACACTCACACACACACAAACACACCTTCCCATCACATCATTGCTCAGAGGAGCTCAGCAAAGTGAGAAAAGCCTCAGTAACGTGCAAGACACCAGGGAAGTTTCTTAAACATCAGGAGCACCCCACACTGTTCCCAACACAACAGGAGCTGAAGGCAAACTGGGGACTGTCCCCAAACCCCAGTGGCACTGGCTGGGGACACTGGCTGCACCTCGCCGCGGGCAGCGTGGAACAGAGGCACCTTCCTGACCCAGAGAGACCCCCGGGGCTCTCAGAGCTTCTGCCCAGTGCCACCAGCTGACTCACCCTGCTGGGCCAGCACTGGCAAACCCAGCCACTGTCACTGTCACCACCAGGGTGAGCTGCCATCAGCTGACGAGAAGGGCACCACGCAGGCAGGCGTTTGAAACCATTTCCACGAAGCCTTCCCGAGTTAATTGCCCCCTTCTCTGCCCAGAGCCACCACGTGGGCAGCCCTGCCTGGGTTAGCACTTATGGGAGGGGAGGCTTTTCCATCCCTGGAAAGTATCTGCTGTGGGAACAGGCTGTCCCAGTGGCTCACTGACTGAGTTCAGAAGCAGCAACCCGACTGGGTGCCAGTCACCACCCTGAGCCGGCCTTTCTCTCACCACTCTTGAAAGCAGAAGTTCAACCAGCTCCTGGAGCCTCAAAGATCTGTTCCTGTCCTACACCCCCTCGCTACCTGAGTCACCACACGTGTGCACTGCCATCTTCTGCCCTGGTTCATGCCACTGTGTGCCCGTGACCTGCGCCAGCCGCGGGCGAGCAGCAGCGACTCTCCAGCCGCGTCCCTGGCACACGTGGGTTGCAAACAGCTGTCTGCCTGGAACAGCCCTCACCAGCCCTGGTGATGCCACCAGCTTCTGCCCTGTTTCCACTCCTCCTCTCAAAGCCTTACACCTGGAACCTGGGGGAACAGAACATTCGACTGGGCGCCCGCTGCCGTTCAGCCCCCGGAGCAGCGGGCACAGCCGGGCACAGCCACACTCAGGAGCCACCCAGAGAGCTGCCTCTACCAACCACAACCACAACCACCTCCTGTGCTCAGCCACTTCTAACAGGAAGAAATACCATCACGATTCCCATTGCTTCCTGCATCCAGAACCCGGGTTCTGCTTCATCCCCGTCTGCTGCGGGCAGCCCGGTGGAGCCGGGCACACGGAGTGGTATTTACCAGGCAATGCCAAGTTTTTCACCAACACGTTGAAGCACTGGTAGAAAAACTGTAGCCTGTGGATTTACTACCGACTTCAGCCTCTGCTGGCAGCCACCAAGTGAATCAGAGCCTCCTGAGAAACCCCAACGTGCGTGGCGAGGCCGACTGTGGCAACTTTTCAGAGGTGGTTTGGTTTTAAATGTCACAAGTAACAATCACCTCTGCAACGTGGTCTTGCTAAGGCCATTTGTCACAAGTTTCAAGTGGTGACATGGAAAGAAACAACTCAGACAGCAAGAGAAAGCCATGTGTTCAAGACAGAAAAAAAAGAGGAAAGGGGTTTGTCTTAAAATGAGCTTAGAGTAGGTAGATTCCACTGGGAAAGGTGGAGGGAAATCTCTTTTTCTTCAGAGAAAGCCACGGGTTGGCATTCACATGAAACCAACAGCCAGACCTTTGGCAACACCAAACACTGTAGGAGTTGTGATGGGATGTCACGTATCAAACCCAGGGTCAAACTGCAAATGCCTCCTGTGGACCACTTCCAGCGTGCTGGACTGAAACATGCAGGACATGGCCATACTGAAAGGAAACAGAGTCTTTGATGGGTGCCCTCTACTCAGGCACTTCATAAAGCACACGCTCACTTTCTGGAGTAAAATCTTTCCAAGCAGTTCATTAATTTATTTACTTTGTTAAAAAAAAAAAACAAACCCTAATGGCCAAAACATTCTCTGTGCATCTCTAGAAGAAGCCACTGGAAAACCTCAACAGTCACCAAAACACTCTGATTTTTTCTCCTGCTATGATTACAGGCTACTTCACACTGCCTCTGGGGTCGGCTGGTATACATAGAACCACGTTCACATCGTGATTTTATTTTTCTATTCCCACAAACTGAAAACCTTCCATCTGTATTGGGATTGCCCAGTCTCTTGACAGTCCAAAGGGAAGCAGAGGCAGACGCGGCACAAAGTGGAGTACAATGCAACAGCACCGTGAAAAAAAAACCACCCCCCACACACAACAAAACCAAACGAAGCGACGAATCCTTCCCTCGGAACTCGCCAGGGAAGCCTTTTGATCTGAAAGTTGACAAGTACGCGGCCGCCTCGCCCCGGGTTCGGCTCCGAGACCAAGTTTCTCCCCCCCACGAAGGTGCGGGGGTCGCCGAAACCGCCTCCCCGCGACGGGCCCCGCTCGGCCCCTCCGAAGCCCGGGCGCTCTCTGCGGTCACCGAACCGCCGGGGAACGCGGAGGCGCCGGGGGCCGAAGGGACGAGAGGCAGCGGGACAAGCGAGAGGGTCCCGCTGCGCCTCCCGGAGCCCTGCCCAGCCCGGCCCCCGCGCCTCCCGGGGCCGCCATCCGGCCCGGCCCAGCCCGGCCCTGTCCGCGGGGTCCACCCGTGTCGGGACAACCCTGGACCCGCCGCCCTCCCGCCCTCCCTCCGCGGGGGCGGCCCCGGGGGCAGCGCTGCCGCCGCAGAGCCGGCTGCAAACATGGCGGCCGCGGCCCCTTTAAGCCCGGGCGGGCCGGTACCGCCAGCGCGGCCGCCCGCGACCCTCACCTTCAGTCTGTTCCATTCTAACTGCCCCCGCCGCGTCCGCCCAGCCCAGCGGAGACAAAGGCCGGCGGCGGGGGCGGCGGCGAGGAGCGGCGGTAGGGCCTCCCCGCCTCCTCTCGCGGCGGCGGCAGCAGTAGCGGCACCAGCTAGGCCGCGATGGAAGCCCCGGCCTCGATTTCCGCGCCCCCGCCGCTGGCTCCGGGCTCCGCCCCGGGAGGCCGCCCGCCCCCCCCACCGCCCCGCTCCCGGCCGGTGGTGCGGCCAAGGGGAGGCGCTCGGCGGGAGCGCGGGCGACCGCTGGCGGCGGGGGAAGGCGGCGCTCCGTGCCCGCTCTGCCCGGCTCCCCGGCCCCGCTGGCGCGCCCTCCGCCTCCGCCCC
>JAOEGS010006307.1:0-10597 GCA_025447755.1 Corythornis vintsioides | reverse complement strand
TGTTCCAAAACTCAAACCCAAACCAAGTTGTTCCAAAACTCAAACCCAAACCAAGTTGTTCCAAAACTCAAACCCAAACCAAGTTGTTCCAAAACTCAAACCCAAACCAAGTTGTTCTAAAACTCAAACCCAAACCAAGTTGTTCTAAAACTCAAACCCAAACCAAGTTGTTCTAAAACTCAAACTCAAACCAAGTTTTTCTGTGGCTCAGTGTGGCTGATTCACAGAGAAAATACCTGCTTTGTTGCACACCAAGTCTGAACTCCCAAACACTGCTACCACACCACACTACTCTGGCTGAATATTTCTATTTCTGGATGATTTTGAACATTTCCCTTAGCTCAGACATTTTGGCAGCAAGTTTACTAGTGCATAACAGGATCATAAGCCCTTAGTGTCATCATTAAAAAAAAACTATCAACAAATACCAGAGTTTCTGAAGCACTTGCCACACCATGATGTGATCACTGAAATACACAACAGGGCAGCTTTGTGTAAAAATAGCTGAAAAAACCTTCCCTTTCTCCCTCAGCAGCATCACCATTAACTATGTTTGTGTGATTAATTACCTTTGACACCAGAACAAATCCAGCTCAATTGTGCTTGAGAGATTGGGGAGAGATCCCTTAGTTTTGGAGGTGCCAACAAACACCAACTTGCCCTGAAGTAACCCTACTTGGGGTTCATTCTGGCCACTGGAAGGAAGTATTTTTCACATTTGAGTAAGTAAACAGGTTTTATTTCCCCACTTCAACAAACAAGATCAATTTTCTGTCTTCCCTAGCAATGCTACCAAGTGACAGTTTAGGAGCCATGGCAAAATGAGAGGCCACAAGTGAGACACAACATGAACTGCTTTCACCTCAGGGGTTCCTTCAGATCTCAAGAATTCATTCATACCTGTTTCAATTGTTTCTGCAAACTTCTCAAGTCCTTCAAAAGGCTGGGACCCTTCTCCTTGTTCATCTGTCAATTTTTGGCTAAGACACTCTTTTGCAAGCTGCATACTACTGGTCATAAAACTTGACCAATACATAGGCTCAGACCCAGATGCTGTGAAATAAAAGCAGTCTTCATAAATCTGACTGAACATTTAGACAAAATGAAGTAATACATTTGGCACATCCAGAAAAGTGTGTTGATAGTAAGAAAAACACAGATTTTACTACAAAATCTCTATTTATACACTCTACTACTTAAAAAAATACTATCATCTAATGAAATTGTATTGGTAAAATTCTGGCATTTGAAAAAATATTAGGTACTAAGTCCTAAGGTACTATTTAGAGTAATTAAAAGTCATGCTTTCAGACTGTGAGAGCAATTAAATTGTATTTAGTTCTCCAGATATAAAAGATGAGGCACTTTTCATGCTAAATTCCCAAAGAAACCCAGATTCTCACTGTCATTTTCACTCACAGGCTCACACTACTGTGTTATCTCACTGACACCTAACAGCCAGCTCCTAATTCTAACAGCATTTGGCTTAAACTATCCAAAAAAACTAGCTAATAAAAATGCCATTTCATGGTATTATTTTCATTTCAGCATATCTGCAACAGTCTGGAAGAAGAGATACAACATCAGGAACATTATCAACATTTTCAGCTCTTTAACAGAACATCAAGCAATTGAGAAACACCTGAGAGTTTATTTTATTCAACTCTCTAACATTACTGTATGCAAATTAAATTAACTTCAGATAAGGCTAAGAAGTGACTAAAGCAAGGGTAGCCTTTTGCCTCTCAAAAAGTGTAAAGAATCTATTTAAAAAATAAAAAATAAGCCTACCAAGCCTTGGTCTTGGCCTGAAGACCATCTCTAGTCCTTTTACTTCTAATGCACAGTTATCCTGTAGCAAAGACCCCCATGGAACAGATAAAGAAATTGACTGGATAAATCCATCTGTGACTTCCAGAGGTGCATCTGCAGACTCCAAGATCTCATTAAGACACTAGAATAAAATAATATTATTGTTATTATAAATAACCACAACCATAATTTTGCATATAATTAATGAAACATATTGAGGCTACCAGAAAATTAACTATACTCCAGAAGACAGCAACACAGGTTTCTCTGTGGTAGGGGTGTAATACCTATTTTTGCACTCTGCCAAAGAAATTAATCTCTTTACCCTGATGCATACTATAGTGCTGACACAAATTAGTCTACTCTTTCACCAGCAACACCTGCAGAGAGATGAAAACAAGCTGACAGTTACAAGAAGTACCTGTTTTCTGTGTCAAGACTATTTCACTAGCATGTAATTGCAATGCAATGTTCAATTTGCATTTTTCTGGAACAATGGGACCAAATAAGCAGCTCTTTCTGCAGAACTTATTTGCCATTTCTAATTCATATTTTAATGTGTTCAATGTTCAGTATTAATTTAAAAAAAAAAAAATCAAGGTTCAGTGAATATTCTAGAGAAACCCACTTGTTAATCTAGTCATTTATTATGAAGAAAACTACAATCCAGTTGCCCTCAGTATCATACAAAATACATGAAATTGATGAGGAAAATGGAACACCAGCTCTGGAGAAGTAATGGAATTTTTGAAGTGAAGATGAAACATATACTTTGCAATAGGTTAAAAAAAATGAAAATTCCTGTTTGTGCCCTGATTCAAAAATTTAGTTAACATTGATGCTATTGAACAAGAATGACTGAGCCTGCTTTAATAAAAAACACCAAAACCACAATCTAAATCACATCAGTCTGGTGAGTACAACTTTCTAATATATCCAAGAGATGCTGAAGCCTGTGACTGTAACACTAGGACACAATCTTCAACTGGGTGGGGGGGGGAAGGAAAAGAAAAAAAAAAATGTGAGAAAAAAATAAATAAATATGTGAGAAAACTTATAAACTCAACATAAAAAGGGTTTTTTAAATAAGCATTTTAAAGTTGCTTTCTGTTTTATTATATTTAAATTGTTCTAATTATATGGAAGAATTTAAAAATAAAAATGAACAGAAAAATGTTTTCTGAAAAATATATCTTTTATTCTTCTGGCAAAACTTTCCCATCATCTTAACCTGTGCCTCTGCTTATGCTCTTCATAGCTGTGTTGAGAATTTTGTTTGCTTGCATGTTCAGCTTTTCTAGTTTCTGTTCCAAAGTCCACTTAAAGCAGCAGAAAAAGGCACCAAGGTTAAAGAAACAGAACCTGAAACTATTCTACTGGGAAATAATTTAAGAATCAAGGAATTAAGCAAGACTCTGCAATATCAAAACTTCCTTTTTAATTAAATGTAAGAATTCTGGATGGCATAATAGCATGGGGCAAAAAATTATTTGGCATAAAAACTATATTTGAAAGGAACACAGATTGATTTCAAGTACTTGAAAAATAATTTGCTTTATCAGGAGTAAGCTAGTTACCATATTTTGAATTAATCTGACTTAGATGAAAATGCACATGGCAATAAAAAGTATTTTAGTACTTTCATTATTACATTGAAATGGAAGTTTACTAAGGAAAAAAGATCACTCTTACAGCTAAATTACTCATAAACAAGGCAGCTGTTGCTAGAAAGGAGCAATTAGCACATTTCTAGTGGAACTTTGCAGCACAGCCTTCACACAAGGACTTGTTCCCACGTTATTGACTGAAAGTTTCCAGGTGGAAATCAGTTTCATCCCAGGAGTGAAAACACTTTTCAAGGTATATTAACATTCAACCACAAACACCAAGGATTTCACCTTCATGTTTCTAAACATCCAGTCTCCAAAGGCAAAGGGATATTCCTGAGGATCTCTAGAAACACACCCAGTGCTGGCTAAAATATCTACTGAGTTAAAATGAAGTAGCCACAAAAATGGACAAGATAATCTGAAAAAATACACTCATCCTGGTGATTCATATAGAACAAGCTTTAAATGACTAGGGGGAGGGGAAAAGGAAAAGAGCTGCAGTTCTTCCCTGGCATCTGTTTTTGTCATCTGCTGGCCATAAGTCACATGTCACTGTTTACAAGGGAAAAACGCTGCCTCACCAGCAGGGACAACCAACAAGAGGAGCTGGAAGCCACCCTGCTACTGGAAGACTGATACAGTGGCCATCACTGGAAGGTGGGATGAGGCTGATGAGTGGAATGTGGCTGTGGATGGATGGAAGTTGATCAGAAGGGAGAGAAGAGGAAAGAGGGGTGGGGGTGTTGCCCTATATGATAAGAATGTGGTGAGATCTCCCCAGAAAATAGCCACCAGCAAGTTGAAAGCTTGTGGGTAGGAGTTAGAAACCAGGGCAACAAGGAGGAACCTTGGGGTTGGGGTCTATGACAGGCCACCCTAGCAAGAGGAATCTCTTGCTAGCTCTTTAATCTCAGTGTTCTGTGAACAACTGGAAAAGCATCCACTGAAAGCATCACATATTCACAAGGAGTTTAGAATGTTTCCAGCACAGCCCAACACACAGAGTGGGGTAAAAATGTGTTTTCAAAGTCCTTTGTAAAGCAATAACCCTGTGTATCTAGTCGACTGAACACAGCAGTGTTCACCTCATGACACCTGCCAGACAGGCAGGTAGAATTCAGTAATTAACCCCCAGAAACTTAATGAACTATTACAAACACTGACACAGACCTTTGGATGACTGCAGAAGGCTGAGGTATGCACACAGGTGTGTGCACAGACACAAACACATGTAAGTGATAATCACACATGGAGAGGGGAAAAAACCCAGCTTAATTTGGTTCAAAGCACAAGAGTCTCCCTGCTGAGCAGCTCCTGCTAAAAACAGCTTTTTCCAAGTATTTTCACCACTGGAAAAGCAGAGGGGGTTTTAGAGATCTCCATGGACTAACCTAAGTAGCTCCTTCTCCCTGAAATACCAGCAGCTATTTTCTTTTAGCTTTTGTTTCCTCATAATTAAAAAGAATTTAAAATAATGAAGCCATAGTGTAGCTATAAAAACACATCCCGAATAAACTATTTATTTTTTTTTTTTAATGCTAGCATATCACAGAATAGTTCTCAAGATAAAATACTCCTTCTGCCCGGGACTTTTTGCAGAAAGGAGGCTGGGTACTGAGAAGAAAGTGGGTGGCAGCCGGGGGCAGGACTCAGCCGGTCCCTCAGCCGCAGCAGGAGCCGAGGGGGAAGCGCCGGCGTCTCTTACCCACTTATCCAGCGGGACCTGCGTCAAGGAGCCGGTGCCCTGGTAGAGATCCAGGCTGAGCTGCTCCAGGCTGAGCTTCTCCTGCAAGAAGTGGCCCAAGTACCTCTGCAGCAGGTACCTGCAGGCTCTCTTCTTGATGGATTCCGAGAAAGGCCACGGCATGGCGACCGAGCCGAGGGGGCCGGGCGGCGGGACGGGGCCGTCACTAGTCCCACCGGACGGGCGGACAGAGGGAGGTGAGCGGGAGCCGCCGGGCTCAGCCTCGCCCCCTCACCGCAGGGGCTTCCCGCTGCCAGGCGGCACCCCCGCCACCCCTCAGCCCGCCGGCGGGGCGGCACCGCCTCCCCTCCTCAAGCCGAAGCGGCGCCGACTGGCAGCTCCATCCTCACTCGGACACCGCCGCCGCCATCTTCTCGGCGGCCCTGGAGCACGGCTGCGCAGCAGAGCGGTGCGGGAACGGAGGCCGGGAGCCGGCGAGCGGGCAGACACCCCCGCACACCTCCCCCGCTTCCCGCGTTAGCTCTCTGCCGCCGGCGGGGGCGGCCGGGCCAATCCCCGCGCTGTTTGCCGCCTTCTTCCCCGCACGCCGCCACCCCCAGCCCCGCACCGACCGCCGTCACCGGCACCGTGACGTCCGCGCGGAAGTGGCGTCGCCGAGCGGAGGAGGCGGGGGCGGAAGGAGGTGCGGGATGGGGGCGGGAGGAGGTTCGGGACTGGAGCGGAAGGAGGTGCGGGAGGAGGCGGAAGGAGGTGCGGGAGGGGGCGGTGTCGCGCCGGAGGGTCCTCGGTGGCGCCGGGAGCTCTCGCACGGGCGGTGGCGGCCGGAGCCGCCACTGTAGCGAGCGGCTCTGGGGAGCAGCGGCAGCGCGGGTCGCTCTCCGCTCTCCAGTTGCGGGCGTCGTGGTGTCCGGAGCCGTTTGGGGTCGGGCTGGGGCTGGTAGGTGGGCGGCTGAGGCGCGGCGCTGCCCCGGTGCGGGGGTCGGCTTCCCGCGCTGCTCGGGGTCGGGGCGCGGGTGCGACAGAGCCTGGAAGGGGCTGCCCAGGGGGGTTGTGGAGTCTCCTGCTCTGGAGACACTCAAGACCCGCCTGGATCTGTTCCTGGGTGACTTGGTCTAGGTGCCCCTGCTCTGGCAGGGGGGTTGCACTAGATGATCTGCTAGCTCCCTTCCACCCCCTGACACTGTTATTCTGTGCCCCGCGGCTGTAACCGGTGGGCTAACCACCTCCTCTGTCGCCTTAGCTCGAGGCATGTGGGGAGATCCAGGGTAGGATTTGTGAGGGAGGGGTGAGTGTTTTGCCAGCGCCTGTTCCCGCCTGGCAGCGCTGCTGAGGCGCCGGAGCGCTCGGGGCAGTGTCCCCAGGGGCTTCGCCTGCTGCTCTGTGGGTGACTCTGGTACCCGAGAGGCAAATGCTGGACCGTCTGTGGCATCAACGCCCACAGAGCCCGGCCCTTGGTGGGGAAGGTTGTTTACAAAGGCCAGCTCTCTGTATCTGAAGTTTTGAGACAATTGTACATAATAAAATTGCCCTTTAGCGACTGTCAACAAAAAGATGCTGTTCGTATGTTTTGATGGTATGTGATGAGCCACCTAGTTTTATGTTCTTGTAAATTCACCAACAATAGGGTTTTGTTTTCTACAGCTATTGATTTCACTGGGGGGGGATGATGATTTGTCTTCCTAGTCATCCTGGATCAGCAAAGTGCAGAATTAATCAATGCTGAATCATAACAGAGTTACACAACAATGTGAATAACTTGTGTAAGAAGCAGCAACTTCACTGATTCTGCTTCTTTGTGCTCATTTAAACTTCTGAAACAGTTGTGCTTGGTTTGAGTTCTCTGGACTGTCATTTCATGAAGTCACTGGGTCTCATTTGATTGGTTTATGGGATTAATATGAGTGTTTAGTGATATGATAAATCTAAATGTTTCCATCTGCAGAATGGAGGCAGATTGCAGTCCCATGGAGTTGCCCAATAATACAAGTTTTGGAGAGGATTCTGATTACGGAGACTTCGAAGGAACAGATGTGAAAGATATGAGACTGGAAGCTGAAGCTGTTGTGAATGATGTTCTGTTTGCTGTCAGCAACATGTTTGTCTCAAAAACCCTTCCCTGTGCAGAGGATGTGGCCTATATCAATGTGGAGACCAGGGAAAGGAACAGATACTGCCTGGAGCTCACTGAAGCAGGACTCAGGGTAAACTTAAGTAGTTTAAGCCTCATTGTTTTGAACCATGTTCATGTTCAGAAAAACACAAGTGACACTAAAGCAGTGTACATCTTCCTCTGTACTTTTATGAAAGCCTATTCTATGTGTTTTCTCCTAGAAAGTGGAACTTAACTAGTTCCTTCCATCATAGCAGGGAGAAAGTTGATGGGGAAAAAAAGCACTTATTTGAGACACAAAATGATCAAGATTAAAGCAGCAGTTTGTTGTAGGCAGCTCAGGTTTGGGTTTTCTCAGGTAGCCAGACAGGTCAGTAATGCAACACACATGCAACTCCTTTTCATGCTTTATGTGGTTTTTTTTGTGCATGCACATAGATGAAAGATTCCAGAGGTCATAATAGTAGATTTTACTAAAGTTTGGACAGAAAGAATTTGAAACTAAATACTGCATTACCACAGACTGCAGTTTAAATCTGCTATCTTTTGTTCTAACATTGCTGCTGCTACCCCTGACTGTCAGAATTAACTGTTGTGATCTATGTTTCCAGAAATCTAACCATTGGTTTCTTCATTGCAGGTAGTGGCTTATGATTTTGATCAGACAGATGAGAGATTGCAGACTCCATACCATGAAACTGTCTACTCCTTGTTGGACTCTCTCAGCCCTGCATATCGAGAGGTGTTTGGAAATGCATTACTACAAAGACTAGAAGCTTTGAAGAAAGATCAGTCATGATTTACCCAGATGTGAGGAAGGTTGAATGCTGGAAGGAATTTGTAGTATCACTGAGATCTTTCTTACAAATATAATCACAAACATATTAAACTTAATTTCTTGCATCAATATCTAATTCATGTAGTACTATATAACATTTTGCTCCAGTAGAGTTGTGTGTGTCACAATGCTACTAAAAGCCACTTTGAAAAAGAACTAAATCTATTTATTTTACTTTCTTTTTTTTGTTGTTGTAGGTGAGCAAATAAGTTGCTTTTTACAATGTCCATAGAAATTTGGTCTCTTTTCAAAGTGTTATTATCCAAAACTCTACATAATATAGAGACTGTTATCTATTCAGGTAGTGATTTTTAATGTGTTTACAGGTCATTTTCACATCTGCTTTTTAAAATAGAAGCCAACTACTTGCTCTACCCAGTTAATTTTAAAAATACTTGGGAAAACTACTGTTCTGCAAAGAACAGAATTTCAGCTTGTTTTGCTACACATAAATCTGAAATTTTCTCAGCTTTGGTAACGAGAAAGGTCTTTTTTTGAACAGCTGAGCTTTGCTTTTTTAGGATCTGAGATAAAAACAAGGCTCAGCACTGTTTGTTTTCCTTGTCTATTGCAACCAGCAGACTCCAGGTAATAAATGAACCATACTGCTATACACGAATGTATTGTCTGTACTGCAGAGTTAAGCACAGAATTAGGATGTAATGGGCTACATTTCCTACAGATGATGTTAATATCCTATATATATATATATGTATGCTATATTGTAACTGTTTGGGAGGCTTCAACAACATTTTAACCTGTTTCCTATCTGAATGTGTGTTTACATGATGTACAGGATATACCCAAGAGTATTTTTGCCTCAGCCTTTACTTTCTATAATACTCTACTTTGGTACTCCCTTTTTTCACATGTTCTCCCTTGATTGTACAGCATCCTCTTCTAATGAATACTAAGTAAGCACTGTAATGTTAATTGCATTGCATTGGTTTGAAACCAAAGGCTGTATGAAGTTTGCTAACACATGCTGGAAGATAGAACATGTATTTTCTACTCAAAAAAAAAAACAAACCTGGTACAAATCTCTTTATAAATCTATTGTTCTGCTGTAAATTTTCAAGTATGTACTGAATGGTGGACTTTTTAATAATTACAGTTGATGAGAAACACCAGGACTGTCAGGATTAACCTTCTGGGACAGTCAGACTTTTTGTATTCTTCTATTATTCATTATTTGTGCATCTTTTAAATAATCCTGCCATGATCCTGCCATGCTTTTGTGACAAGTCCATGCAGTCCCTCTTTTGGAGCCATGCTTAGGGATACATGGGTTCTCCTGATCTCACAGATTCCAGTGACTTCAGCAGGGCTGGACTGACTTCTGCCTGCTAAGGATTAGTGATATTAATCAGAGAAGCCTATTAGAGCTTTTGTAATAGCTTTGGGGTAGTGATGTCAAACTATGACTGAAAGACAACTGTAGTTAATGTTTTCCAGAGCTTGATTTAATGTTTATTATCTTTTTAGCTTGAAGTTTCTGATATTAATTCTCTGCCCTAGGGTATTCTATGCTCTTTTGCACACAGGTCTGTGGCATGTGGTTAGTCCTCTGTGAGGAGAATGTACTTTACCAAATTTATATTTGAATATTTTACCTTGCAGCTCATTTCCTTGTTTAATTTCATTAACTAAAGCATTAAAGAAATGCACCATTGTGTTGTTTTCTTGGGGGGGAGCTATGGGAAAAGGAGGAGGGAGGAACCAAAGTCATCATGCCCATAAAAAAAATTTAAGTATCACATAGTTAACAAGTATTTGAAAACCTTTGGCTGCAAACTCGTATCTGCTGAAACATTCTTATGGGGAAAAAAGGTAAAAGAGGGGTGTGGAAAAGAAGTGTTAGAAATACAAGTGCAAAAATGCCAAACTAAGTGCTACATAGCTAAATTTTTTTTTCTTGGACATCTTTAAGATGCTTTGCCATTTTGCATGCTTATTATAAACCTGAAAAATGCTTTCAAGATGGGTGTTTTGTAGGTGTTACCAGACACAATTTCTGTTGTTTCTTGTAACACACTGCGTTGTGAGCTCAAAAAAGGGAATGCTTTGTCATTCCCCTGTGTCTGGGTTATTGCTTGTGAAAAAGATGCTCTCCAGTCCCTAGCCCTGGGCATCCCTGCTTCAAGGGAGGCACCTTCTCTGAGGCACTGACAAGGGAGAATTTCAACAGGTCTTCTTTGACTGCCAGCTGTTTTCATTAGCTGAGCCCATGAGCAAGTGCTGCTTGGCTTACCCTAGCTGTTCATCTATGTATTACCTGAAAAGCTGCCTCATCACCTCGTTAAAGCTCTTTTTGTCTCAGCAGCTCTATGTCCATTTTGCCCTGTCTGGCCTCTCACAACAACCCCCTGCAGCGTTACAGGCTTGGGGAGAAGTGGCTGGAAAGCTGCACAGAGGAGAAGGACTTGGGGGTGCTGGTTGACAGCTGACTGGATATGAGCCAGCAGTGTGCCCAAGCAGCCAAGAAGGCAACAGCATCCTGGCCTGGATCAGAACAGTGTGGG
>JAOEGS010006305.1:54392-63428 GCA_025447755.1 Corythornis vintsioides | reverse complement strand
CCTTGGTCTGTGTAAACGTAACCAGAGTAATCAACACGGCAGAGAACTCCACTGGATCCCAGCGGCTGAGCCGGACTCGCTTGTCCGGTTGCAAGAGCGAATTCTGGTCCCAGAGCACCCAACTGCCACCCCGGCGCCAGGGCAAGCACCCTCAGAGTGGCAAAGACAACGCTTATCCCTGTGTCCCAGACCAGCGATGTTCCCCTTTTCACTTTCTACTCTAATGACGGCCAAGTTAATCCCCGGGGAATCGGGAGTAATTAAACATGATCCTGCTGCTGCATCCCGCAAAGAGGATGTTGCGGGAGCAACACTCCAATACCCGGGATAAAGCCCTTGGGACGCAGCCCCCGCTTCGTTCTTTCAGGGCCGAGAGGCCGGGCGCCAGTACAGAGGCTTTCTCCCGGGCGGTGGATAGTGGAGAGACGAGCCAGGCGGTGCAGCGGTAGCCCGCCTCAGACTCCTCCATTTTCATTATTGGCCGATGGCAAGCGCCGGAGAAGAAGGTCTCAAAGTTCCCTGGGACGGAACAGTCTCCTTGCTGGCCGAGCTCTGCCTCCCGGAGCGCCGGGCTGCGCTGCGTTGCCCCGCCCGGGACAAGGCAGGAAGCTCCGGGGGGGCCGCGACACGGGGCCCAGCGCGTTAGGACCGAGGGTTCCAGGCCGGGCCCGCCTCACCGCCCGGAGCTGTCCGTGGTGCTGAGGGCGGGAGGGGCCGCAGCCGCCAAGCTGTGCTCAGGCGGTCCCCGGGCTGGAGGGGCTCAGGCGGGGAGAGAGCAAACACTCCCGGCTACCCCGCGGGCTACCGCCTCCCCTCGCTTACACACCGCTCTTCTACAACCGCACGGTTTGTTTCCATGCTCAGCTCACCAGCAGACAGGGCTTTTCCGGAGGGAATTCCGCGGCATTTCCCGCGGTTTAAGGCTAAGAGATCCCGTTCATCTGGCAACAGATGGGTTCATTTATTTGTTCACATTCACTTTCAGGGCCGAGAACAGGTCCTGGACCGGGCGTGGGAGGAGGCTGGAGAGAGAAGGGACTGCAAGAATTCAGCAGCACGGCACCAAGTCTCAGGGCGGCCGTGGAGGATGCAGCTGCCTGGGGAAGGAGAAGGGACAAAACCCGAATGACGCGGCTACAAAGGCATCGCCGCTAACGGTGCCGAACGCCGATCTGAGCCCGATGCTGCACCGTGCCCCGTGCTGAGCCAGGAAGCGGGGAGCGGACCCCGCGCAGCCCGTTTTGCTTCCCGGCCCTTTGTCCTGCCGCAGCTCGACGAAATGCGTGCCCGTGGGTTTTTTGAAAAACAAACAACGGAGCCTTTTCCTGCACGTCTGCAAGGGCGACCCGGCACCAGGTCAAGACTCAAGGAAAGGCTGTCCCCGGGTCTGTTCCCTCCCATTGTAAACGGGGAACGGGACAATTGAAGGAATGCTTACATTTCCAACTCCGCTTCCCAAATGGGGAAAAGAGCTAGGGAAAGGGAGCGATGCCTACTCCAAACCTCGTCCCACTCACACGGACTTTCCAGTTGGGTCTGGAAAAATGTTTCAGGGGAGGTCGCGTTTTCTTGCCCCCACCCCCAGCAGACACTGCTTCAGATACCGTCCGACATAGCTGCACCCCAGACTCAGCCCGGCCTTGCTACCCTCTCCTCACTCACTCTCCTGCCTGCAAGCCTCTGCCCTCCCGGTTCCAAAAACACTTGAATCCCCCCTACCCAGAAGGGCACAACGCCACCACAGGCCGGCTCTGCTCGGGAAGGGAGAGTTGGAGGACACTCATCTGTTTAGTATTAACTTCCTTATTCACACTACTTTTCAGCGACTTTGTGCTGTTAAAACCTAGCCCCGCTTTAGCCATCGAGAATAAGAAGCTGGCAACAGCTTTTCTAGCTGAAACCCCTCCTTTCGGGAGAAACCGGCTTAGGCTTCGTTCTTTGGACTCAGAAGTGGGTTCTAACCAAGCCCAAACTTCCTACCTCCTTCCCTAGCCCGGATAGGATGCGTTTCCCGGGAAAACGTTGACGGCGAGGCGGGGTGGGCGGGCTGCTCTGGACACTCCGGGCACCGCTCCCGGGTCGTATCTGCCTCGAGTGATTTGGGGGCCACGGCGGAGGCGTGGGGGAATAGTCAGCGGCCTCCGCAACACGGGCAGAAAATGAGGTAGGCGTTCCCGACCCGCTCCCCTTTTGTTAGATCAAGGCAGAGGTCAATATGGTTTTAACGCGAATTTATTAGCAGAGAAATCAGCAAGGCGCTCGCTAATTAGCAAAGCCCAAATAAACGTGCCCGGAGGCTTCTCTTTTTCTCTTTTTCTTTTTCTTATTTTTTTTTTTCCCATCTCAAAAGAAAGGGAACCCAGGAGCAAAAATTGAGAAAAAAAAAAAAGCCAAACCCTCAGCGGAGAAGATAATATTGGACTTTATGAATGGTTTATAGGTAATTGCTGTATAACTTTCTAATTTCGCAGGGGGTGTTCACCTCCAAAGGCTGGGGCCAGAGTCGTCCCCGGAGCCCGGTGGAGTGTCACAGCCTCTGTTCCCGACCCACATCCCCCTCTGCCCCCGCGGGACCGGCGGTCGGGCCGGCATGGGGAAGCGAGGCTCTTGGGAGGGAAGCTGCCTGCCAGGAGAGGCAGCAACAAAGATCAAAAACCGTCGGGACTCGGGGACTCCGTGTCCGCCGGGACTCCTCTTCCCTCCCTGCCTGTATCCCCTCATTACTCACCCCGACCGCCGGCGCCCGCTGCCTGTCCCAGCTCGGTACGAAGACAGCTGCCGGGCCGGAGCCGTGATACCCAGCCGGGCACGACCCCGCCCGTCCCCAGGGGCCGAAGCCGGCTCGGGTCGGCCGTCCACCACGCAGCCTTCCCGAGAAACCCCTCACCGTCTTGCCCAGGTGCTTAAAATAACGGCGACGGACACACCTGCAAAGGATTTGTGGTTTGGGTTTTTTTTGTTTGTTTGTTTCTTTTTTTTTTTTCTTTGAAATAGAGATAGGGAAAAATAGCGCCGGTAATGAAAGAACGAGGTTAAAATAAAAAATAATTTTTAAAAAGTGGCAGTTGCCTATTCGACTCCGCATTTCCTGCGTTCTCGTCACGGGTAAAATTAGCTACCTTGAATTTCCACGTTTGTTTTAAAAAAAATAAAGTTTATTTCTTTTTTTTTTGGTTGGTTGGTTGGGTTTTTTCCTGTAATTTTCAGTCACAAAAAAAAAAAATCTATATTTTGTCATCTAAGCATTTATTTTACTGAATCCAAAAAGACATGAAAAGGGGAGAATCACGTTCGTTCGTTTTAAACTAACGTATAGAAGTGATTTTTTTTTTTTCCTTTTTTGGACGACATATAATAAATATGATATAGCACTCAGCACTCGGTCTGTACAATTCTGTTCGCATTAGGGAGCATGCCGCTTTTCAATAAGAAAGAAAAAAAAAAAAAAAAAAAGGTCATCAGAAAAATCAGTGCAAAGTTCTCCGTTCCCCCGGTCTTCTCCGCCTGGCGGGGGTCGAGGTGCTCTCATTCCCTCCGTCCTCCGCAGCCGTTAGTCTCTCCGGCGGGCTCGGGCTCCCTCTCCTCCTCCTCCTCCCCCTCCGTCCCTCTCTCTCTCCGAGCTCCAAGTCCTGCCTTGCAGGAGCCGAGGTCGGCGGGTCGCCCCGCGGCTCTGCCCGCCTTCCCCCGCGTGTAGTCGTTTCACTTACGGGCTCGGCTCTGGGTTCATGGTTCAAGAGTCCCTGCTCTGACTGATCGCCTCCCTCGGTGACCGGTGGCTGCCTGCAGAAGCTCCTGCCCCTCGGCTTCCCCTTGCTTCCTCCTCTGCGGTGCTGGGGCTTGTTTGGGGACGGGGAGGGGAAGGGCTCGTTGCGGGGACCGCGGTGCCGCTTCACCGGGGGTGCGGGGTGCCGGGCATAGGGTTGGCCAGGGGGTTGAGGGCCGGCTGCCCGCCGGGACCCAACCCGTGGATCAGCACCCGCGGCACCAGCGGCCGCTGGAGCTGGGGGTGCGGCGCGGGAGGAGTCCGGTACATGCTGCTGTACATGGCCGCGGCCGCTGCGGCTGCCGTCGTGCTGTCCATACTGCCCAGCAGGCTGGGGTGGTAGAAATAGGGCGAGGGGAACATCCTCTGCAGGGCCGAGTAGTTCCCGGCCTCGGCCAGCAACTCCAGGCCCACCGCCGTCTGCCGCTTCCACTTCGTCCTGTTGGGGAACAAGAAGCGGCTGCAGGGCGGGCGCCGCGACAGGGTACCCGGCCCTGTTCCTCGGGGCGTCCGCGTACGGCCAGCCCTTTCCCCGGCACGGCCCAACACCACCGAGGCCCCGACGGAGCGCACCGACCCTTAGGGCCCGCACACGGCGCGATCTCCCAGCCCTGTCCAGCTTCCCCTTCCACCCCCCCTTAACCCCTCACCCCCGACACACGCACACGGTGACTTTGGCCAAATTAATAATCACGGCACACGGTTAGACCGCAGCACACTGACACTAATGGATTGCGACAGAATTAGGGTGGCTGCAGCCGTATGTAATGAGACAGAAAATTACAGTAGCGGTGACAGGAGCCAGACCCAGCCCGCCGCTGGGAAGGGCGCGGGGCAGCCGTCGGGCACTCCTCGCATCGCTCCGGGCTCCCGCGAGCAGGAGCATCGTGGCGCCCGCCCATCTCCCCGGCTCTCCGGGGAGCCCCTAGGCAACTGCCCCTCCGGGCTCCGCCTTACCTCCGGTTCTGGTACCAGGTTTTCACCTGCGTGTCGGTGAGGTTGAGGGCGGCGGCCAGGTCCATGCGGTCCTGCACGCTCAGGTACTTCTGCCGCTCGAAGCTGCGCTCTAGCTGGTTGAGCTGGTGGTCGGAGAAGGCGGTCCGCGCCTTACGCGGTTTCTTGGCCCGCACCGGCGGGCTATCCCGGCTGCTGCTGATCTCCCGGTCGCCCTCCTCCTTTGTCCCTGCGAGCGAGCAGAGGCGCAGTGAGGACCGGCGGGACACCGACTCGGCCCCCGCCCCGCCGCGGTTACGGGACCTCGCCACCCCCTCCTCGGGGGCTCTTCAGGGGTATGGGGAGCACAGTCAAATACGGCGGGGGGCGGCGGAGGCGAGTCCGTCCAGGGAACGACGGGACTTCTACTCTCCACTTGTAAGCTACAGGGCTTTCGTTATTTTCTCGCCCTCTCCCCCCGGCCCGAAATGCCGGGAAATCGATATGTCAATCCGGCTCCGTTCAGGCCCGGGTTTGTGGCGCTCCTTGATCTTCCCCGCAGGAAGAACAATAATCTCCCTAATTGACCCACTGGGGAGGTTGGTGCACACAAAAATGGCCAGACCAGGCTGTACATCTGGTTTGGACACTCATATGCTAATGTTAAAAGAGCAAAATGAGCGGCACACCCAGGCGTCTCGCTGCCTGGCAAAAATATCTCAGTGGGACAAAATTAGAAAAATGTGTCCTGTCGCCTCTCGGCCGAGCTGAGCTGCCTGCGAGAGACCACAGGGGAAAGAACCCTTCTCCCTACTTCGCCTTTACTCAGTCTTTTCCTTCACTGCCTTTCCTTTCCCCACGTATACAGCGCTATTTTCATTTACGAATCCCGCACGCCGGGGGCTTCCTTATCAGCACGAAATCCTTAACTAAAAAAGGGAATAAAAGACGGAGAAATAAACCTTCCTGTCCTGGCACAAGAAAAACCCGGGTGTTTTGCGAAAAAGCACAAAGCCCTCCAATCTTCCGCTGCCTATCGCGGGGCAATTGTTTTGGCTTTTTTTTTAATTAAAAGTTTTATTCGTTTATTTAGTATTCGTTGTTGGGGAAGTGTTGGGTTTGGGTTGTGTTTTATTTTGTTTTTGTTTTCTGGTTGGTTGGTTGTTGGTTTTTGATCAAATGAGCAAAACCGAAAAGGCTGAATGCGTAAGAGCAGCTGAGCCGACGGTTCTTAGAAAGCCGGAGAATCATTTGTGCGCATTTGCATTAAAAATAAATACAATCTCATTTCCACCACGATCCCATTTCTCTGGCTATTTCCTTAAAAATGGGAAAGTTAAATTATTACAAAAAAAACACCAAACAACAACCAAAAAAACAACACAACCAACACCCCTAAAACAAGAAGAAAGACTGACACAGAGAGGAGGAAAAAAAAAAAAAAAAAAAAGCGCGATTTCATTTCCTACCGATCTTAAACCCGCGATAACGAGGATCGCCGACTAGACCGGACATACCGGAGCACTTCTAGCGCAGATTTCCCCCCGCTTTTCATTTCACCGATGCAGCCGAACGCCGTGTCCCCCCTTTTAACGGTGGCCGAGGTGGTGCGGGGCCGGTTCGAGCCATACTCACCGTGGCATTTGATGTCGCTCTGCGTGTCGTCGCGCTTGTCGAGCTTGGATTTGCCATCCTCCTGCTCGAGTTTGGGCCTGAAGCTCTCCGGGGCTGCGCTGCCCTCCTGCTTAGGGGTGTGATGGGGAGAGGGGACGCTGGTACTGTAAGGTGCACACGCCGCCAGCGGTTTGCTGTCGCCCAAAATGTCCTTAATTAAAAAAGAAGAGGTGGAAGTCCTGGGGCCGGAGCTGGCCGAGCCCAGCTGTGGCGGCGGCGGCTGTGGGGGCGACGGCTGCAAACTCGGCGGCGGCGGCGGGTGCGGGCCGAGGTGGAGGTGGTGCGGCGGCGGTGGGAGGCTCTCTGTCACCCCCAGGTGCGGCTCGGGGTGCTCCATGCTCACCGAGATGGGCGACGAAGGCGCCGTCCCCACCGTGTCGATCTCCGAGCAGGGGGACGGCGTGGCCTGGCTCCTAAAATCCGCCGACCGGCCGTCACTGTGGGGGCGAAAGTCTCCGTTCATGACTCCGGGGCTGCCGGTGCTGCTGCCCGACAGGATTGTGTCTATCCCGAAGCTGGACCCGCTCGGCCCCTCCATGGCGGACCGCTTAGAGCCGCGTCCGCATCCCTGTGGGCGGCCGCGGGGGTCGCACCGTGGTGGAGGGGAAGAGGGGGTGGGGGAAAGCGGGTTACTCCAACCCGCGCACCGGCGGCGCGTGCAGCACTAACGCGGGGCCCCCGCCGAGCACCGCATCGCCGCCGGGCCGGTTCGCCGCTACCTAACTTTGTTGCGGGAAGTTGCGGGCGCGGAGCTGGGTGGACACCGGCCACTGCGGCGCGCCCGCCCGTGCCCACCGAGCTCCTCTCGGCGGCGGCGACTCCCCCCGTGACGTCACGGCCGCCGCGTGCCCCCCCGCCGTTTATTATAAACCCGGGCTTTTGCCGCCGCCGCTGCCCGCCCCCATTGGCGGCAGGCCGAACGGGGGCTGACGCACCGAGGGCGGCAGCCAATCAGCGGCGGCGGGGACGGGAGCGGGAGGGACGGGAGGAGGGGGCGCGCCTCCGAGCCCGTCCCCCTCCCGCTCCCGTCCCCTCCGCCACCGCCCCGTCGGGCCCCGGTTCCCCGGCCCCCGGATCGGATCTCCCGGAGAGCATCGTAAGGTGTTCCCGGGATGGTTGCCTGGTTGGATATCAAAGTAATGGGAAGTGCCAGTGACAAGACGTAGTATTAATCCTGATGAAGTGGCGTGTCAACCTAATTAGCAGAGTAATTATAAAGGTGGTAATGAATGATTTAGAGTTCTCCGAGTTATATTTTAGAACGAATTATCATTTCCAGGCCCCTGTGAAACCTACCCCGCCTTCTCTCCCGGCTTGCAGCAGCCTCGGGACCCATCCAGACCCCGAAACAGCAGCCGTGGCCCTAAGCCTTGAAGGTGCAGGGAGAAGGGGCAAAGCAATGGGGTCACAGGGCAGGGATTCTTTTCGGGTGCTGGCGTTCAGTGACAACACCAGGTGACGCCTTAGGTGTGGGGCCGATGACACCCTCGATCCGCACAGAACGGATGACCCGATGATAAGAGCCTGGCGCTGACCTGAGGTGAAGAGCTCTTCTAAATCCTCGTCCTATCTGCCCCTTCCCGGAGTGCCCAGCCCTGCGCAGAGCTGTGCGGATGAGCCCCTACCCCGTTTTCCACTGCGGTTTGACTCCTGGCGAAGCCATCCCATTCAGAGCCATGGAGGGGTACGGGGGGACGCGGCGAGCCGGTAACTCGTTGCGAGTATTTGGGTTCGCTGAGAGACGACTCATCCTCGCAGCAGCGGTGCGGGATGAGGAGCCGCGCCCCGACAGGAGAGATGCCACTGAGAAGAGTGCCGCGGCCTTCGGCTCCGCTTCCGACGGCTTGGTGCCGGCCTTCCCTCGTGGGGGGACCCGAATAGCTTCTCAGTCCTCTCTGCTAAAAATCTCCTGGCCTTCCTTAGGATTAACCGGGCACTGTTTTCACACCCGAAGACTACCGGCTCTCCATGTGAGCCGTGGCGGGGCAGGTCTTGGCCCGACTCCCGTTCTTCAGAAGTTTTTCGACTGCAGGAAACCCCTGCCCACAAGCAGCCCACTGCTATCGAGCATTCCTCTCTCGGCTCCGACGGCCGCCCATTGCCCCCATTGTCAGTCGGGAAGCAGTCAGGCCTACGCTTTGCCTCAGGGCTTTAGGCACCAGTGCCTCACTCGGAGGCCGGTGAGGGAGCGGCAACAGCTGGCCCAGAGGAGGTGCAGGGCCGCCCGTGTCCGCTGGGCGGCGATGGCGGCCGTCCCCGTTGTCCCCGACGGGCTCTCGACGCGAACGGGGCCGGAGGCAGCACGGGCGCCGACGCCCTGGTGCGAGCGGGGTTAACGGCAGGGCGGGGTGACCTCCTGCTAGCGCGTCCCTACAGACCGAGGAGCTTGAAGGAACAAGGAGAGGAAAAGGAAACAGAAGAAAAAAGGGGAAAACTGAGGAGCAAAATGAAAGATTGGAAGAAAAGGAAAAACATTTAAATATCCACAAATGCACAGGCAAATTTCCTGCATCAGGGAAGCTGCCCGCGGCAGACGTATTAATCCTTCTGTCTTGGTTTGCAATTTATCAAAACTATGTCCTAATTATCCCTAGGGGAACGTGGAATCCGGGGTAATATGTTACACTAGTATAATCCTTTAACTCACAATACACTTCCCCGTCCCG